>BMAU01005023.1:0-237850 GCA_019973935.1 Trichonephila clavipes | reverse complement strand
GAAATGGAAAAATCATCTAAATGCACAGATCCAACAGAAAAACTACAATGTCTATTAAGAGTAATCTGGCTCCCCCCACCCCAATACTGTGTAGACACTATATTTTAATTATTTAATTTTTTAATTAATTAATTACAAATTCTCATATCCACAATCTAAAAGTTTCTCTTACTTATCCCTAATTTCTCTTCTCACTGCAATTCAACTTCGTTTGAACTGCAGTCTCTTCCCATTGGCTTCTGAAACTCCGCCCCATCTGGGCGTCGTTTTATTTCCAGTCTACTTTATACAAATATTCTCTTACCCCTGTAAATTCCTTTGCATTTTAATGTATTCTTATTAGTACAAATGAATTATGTATAGTATCTTTTTTAAAAAGGGCATGGTAATTGTTTCAGTCATCTACACTTCATGACAGGAGGTTAGAGTCCGGAAGGACTAAGTACTCCAACAGAACGTGCAACGAGCGAAGAAACTGGTGTTCGATTGCTTTTCCCCCGTTGTGAGAGGGAGCTTTCTGATTGGTAGTTGAGCTAATGTAGTGACTTCAGTCCCGGGAGGGGTACCGTCGCCGTGTGCGGGATCGGAGGCTGCCAGAGTCCGTACTGGTCAATGGAGCTCTCCGATTGGTAGATGAGTTTCGTGATGTTTGACTGTGTATTTTTATTCATCATTTATATGAAATGATTGAAATCGGAGTGAAAATTTTGAAAAAGTGGTGTTATTAATGAAACGATGGGATATATGTCGGAGGGAAAAATTTAGCGTGTTAATCAATTAGTATGGTTCGTGATCTGTGTATGAATCTCGATGGAGTGTATTTCTCGATCTTTTGGATCGAGATATTGTCGGAATTATCTATTTTTGCGAAGAATTTTTTCGCTAGTTTTTTCATGAACTCTCTAATGGTTTTAAATCTAATGGCTTTTCTGAGAGCAAAGTTTCTCATGTACCATTTGGCACATAGAATTTGCCCCAGTGTCTTGTTTTGAATTATTTCAAGTTTTTGTATGTGTGTTTTAGCTGCGAAACTCCACATTGGAGAGGTGTAAGTTAACTCTGCCGAAAAAGGTTGATGGCGGCGTTTTAGTAAGCACGCTAGAGGGCGTTGCTGTGGAATACCGTTTTTATTAAATTGCCATCCTCTGCAAAGGGATATGATCTAACCTTTTACACATGGGATACCCTACATATATAATATAATACAAGGGAGTAGCTGAAATGATTGTTCAAAATCTAGTAGTGGAGATATAGGTTGCCGAAACAAACAAAAATCCAAACAAAATGTGGAACTGGAAGGCAATACCTGAGTTCCTAGATGGAGCTGTCTGCATGTCTGAAAAGTCTCTCTAGTCGTTTTAAATGTAAAAAAAAAATCACTCGAATTTTGAATAAAGGAGAAACAATTCTTTTTTAAACCACTCAGAATGTACAAATCAACAGAAATATCTCTACTAATCAAGTCTCATTAGAGAGAACTATAGGAACTTAACCCTTAGCTTCCCACTGTTGCATTTCTGCAACATATGATTTAATTTAACAGACTCAATATATTTTTTAAGTACATACAAATCATTTATCTGAGAAAAAAAGATTACTGCAACAAAATACATGCTAATTTTGTCACTAGATGGAAGTAAATTTTTTCCAGAAATCACAACAATTATAAAAAATCTCTGATGCCTCATGAACTGTGTTTTTGCTATAAAATAATCCATTATATTTTAAACATTTTATGTTCCTTTAAAAGTAATTTTGATTTTCTAATGGGAAAAAGTTTGAAAGAAGTTTGATTTTAATTATATGTTGCAGGTCTGCAACATTGGCCTTTGATTACCATTTTGACACGGCCAAAAAGCGTATACTAACCCAAGATGAAATTGATAGATACATGAATAATTAGGACGAATTAAGTGAATTAAATGAGGATGGTCTTGAATATTCTAATGATGTTGATTTTTACCTTATTCTGTATCATTTAATGAAGTTTCGGATAGCGACTGGGAAAATTGTATTGGTTCACAAAATACAATTCAGAATATAAAAAAAATCCGATGATGGTAATAAATTATACAAAAATATGTCAGTCCCAGAACCTTTTTTAAATTTAACTTTTAAAAATAATAAATTGTCAAAGAAGATTTTATGGAAAATTCAAAACATTTCATTGAATGAAGAAGTAATAAAATTCCATGGATTTGGAGTGTGAAATGTGTAAAGTAGGATTTTGTTACAACAAAATCAATAACTACTTAAAAAAATTTCATTGTATTTAAGACTAAAGCAATTTATAACAATGAATAATAAAATCCTCATATAAAAAAATAAGTTTTGTAATTTACAGCACTACTGAGCAATGTTGCACTTCAGCAACAAACAAGAAAATGACTGAAATTCAATTTAAAAAGCTTACTTTTTTTTAAATATATTTTTCCCTTTTATTATTACTTGAGAACTAGCTGATATAATTTTTTTTATAGAAATTAAAACAAATTGGGAAGTTATGGGTTAATGGTTTTGTGAACTCTTCATTTAATTCACTTACAGGAATTGTAAGCGAATCTACATTCACCTACAATTACGTTCTGACTTCATTCACCGAACTTTATTGTCAGAGGTTGTACTTTAAAATCAAGCCCTAGATAGTAAAAAATTATAAGTGATTAAAGGGTACATATTAATGCCATGTTATTGGCGACTTTTGATGGTTTCAACTGACCTTTGAAGAATTTCAGCAAATTTTAGCAATTGTCCTTGGCCGAGGTTCACAGATACGAGGTCCGTCGCCAATACCTCTCGTGTTGCTTTAGAGTGCGATGTTATTTAATTCTCCTTCTCTTACTAAGTTGTCATAACTTGTGAAATCGGTTGCCCAATGGGATGGTGTCTGCCGGACACTGAAGGTCTGGGTCGGCTTGGGTGAAAAAGGAAAAAAATAAATAAAAATAAATAAATAAATAAAAAAATAAATTAATACCCCCCTTTTGTAGAATCTGGTGTTAAGACATAAGATGATGTAGTGCCTTTTTAAATAAAATATTCTGTTAAAAATCATGCATAATTTATTATCTTTAAATTTCAGTTTACAATTCCTTCGAATAGCTCAACAATGTACTGGTGTAAGATATATAAAGCTCCTGATTTATCAGAAAAGAATCACGTGGTTTTGGTAAGTTGGATATAGTCTTTATAAAATGTAAAATATACTCCTGTTTGTGAAAATTGCAACACCACGAAGGACCTACGCGAGTAAGCTGAAATTTTCATGAAATGTAAAGTAGGGCATGACATGCAAATGATTAGAATTGCAGACCGGTAGCGCATGCGTATGCTGAGCAGCGCCCTCTGAAGGGCGGATCGAACCGAATATAAATAGACGGCTGTAGCGAGGCGTGTATGATTATCGGTGGTTATATGCTAGTGTAAACGTTAACTGAATCTTTACTATGCTTTGTCGACGAAAGGGAGCGAAATTTGAGCAAATTTCGGAGTTTGAACGGGGCAAAATCGTCGGCCTTCGTGAAGCTGGATTGTCTTATCGTGCAGTAGCCGCTCGTGTGCAGCGTAACAGCAGCACAATCATGCGTGTTTCGAAGCAGTGGACGGACGAGGGTCGGACAGCTCGAAAATCCGGGAGTGGACCCCGAAATGTGACGTCAGCTCTCGATGACAGACGCCTGGTGCGAATGGCTCAGACGGACCGCACAGCTTCTTCAAGACAATTGGCAGCACAGTGGCCAACAGCTACAGGTGTTTCATTGTGTGCTTCATCAATTCAGAGACGTCTGCTGCAGTGTGGGCTGCGCGCAAGGATTCCTTTATACAGGATTCCTCTCACGCAAAACCATCGCCACCTGCGGCTACAATGGGCCAATTTGCATAGAAGCTGGAGTGCTGATTGGCAGCAGGTCGTCTTTTCTGACGAATCCCGCTTCAATTTGTGGCACCATGAGGGCCGAATTCGTGTCAGGCGCTATGCCGGTGAACGGCACATTCCGGAATGCATTATCGAACGCCACAGTGGACGAACACCCGGAGTTATGGTCTGGGGTGCCATAGCATATGATGGACGATCACAATTGCTACGAATTGTGGGCAATTTGAACAGTACCCGATACATAAACGAAGTTTTACAGCCCCAAGATATTCCTTTCCTGCAAGGATTGCCAGGGGCTGTATTCCAGCAGGATAATGCCCGTCCACATGTCGCCAAGACTGTCAAATCCTATCTTGATTAGAAGTAGGTACAGCTTCTTCCTGCGTATTCGCCGGATATGTCACCGATTGAACATGTGTGGGATATCGTTGAGGGGCGTCTCGCTCGTGATCTTCGTCCTGTTGTTTCGACAGACGAACTTTGGTTGCGCATACAAACAATATGGAATACTCTTCCGCAGGCAGATATTCAAAATTTGTTTAACTCCATGCCGCGTCGTGTAGCAGCTCTTATTGCGGCGCGTGGTGGCCACACAAAATACTAATTTCTATCTCTTTTAATTGTTTGTTTGGTTTGAAAATGTAATCGTTTATTTGTACCATTACCACTCAACTGTGTATTAAATTTCATTCAACTATGATGCTTTCTTCATGGTGTCGCAATTTTCACAAACAGGAGTTTATTTTCAATCAATAATTGTAATTTTTATTAATATTTTTTCTACAGTTTTGATTAAAAATGTGTGTGTATGGTATATTTTAAACTTCTATTTTAAATATCTGTTTCAATAATTTGAAAGAAATCTCTTGTGATATATATATATATATATATATATATATATATATATATATATAATATATGTATATATATATATAAATAAAGCGAAAAATATCTCTTTACACACTAAATCCAACCATCTCTATATATTTCAGTTATTTATGTAACTTATTCTTCTGAGTAAAAACAGTTGTGAAAATTATAAAGTTAGCGATTGAACTTTTAATTATATAGCTATTTAAAAATAATTATTAGTCTTATCGCATAATTAAGTAATTAAATGGTTAACTCTCTGGTCTAAAGTTTTTGCGTCAACATTCTCTTAACCTGCGAAAAAAAAAATTAAACGTATAGATAATAATATTGTGAATAGAAAAAATTAATTATACTCTCTACGTATATTCTTTGTCTATCATTTGCGAGGTATAATGACTTTTTTACTGCCATCAATCTTCTAAAGGTTTGTTGTATAATCTTTAGTTATATAATTTATTTATAAATTGCCTTTATTTCATGTTTTCATGTTATATCGTGTTATCGTATAAATTTAAAAAAAATGCGTTTGTTTTTTAGAACTTCTATTATATTTTATAGAATCATTATATTTAACAGTAGTCCTTTATTACGCTTTTTTTTCGTATATTTAACGAAGTGGCGTACAAAAGGGCGGGTTTTGGCATTTTTCATCCCCGAGCCCCGTAGTGAAACAAATTTTTAATTTTTGCCATAGAGATTCCCCCTCAGCGCTTTCATCTACGTGTTTTTTAGAATGTTAACCCTCCCCTAAAAGAGAAGTCTGTGCACGCAACTGGTTTAACTTAACCCGGCATACCTCGCGCGAAAAAAACAAAAGGAATTTCACGCGCAGGGTATCTCATACCCAAGGAAGTTTACATTCTGTTTTTACCGTAAAATTTACTTATAAGGGTGAGCAAGGAAGAAAAGTAGGAAATACAATTTGATTATTACACTTTTCACACGTAAATTTAGTTTTTCTGTTCCTTATATTAGGGCATTCAGTATATTGCTTATACACTCCTGTAGTTTTCGTCTCGAATGAGTACAATGTTTCCACTGAATCTTAATTTTTTTTAAAAATTTCGTAGAAGTTTTGCATGTTGGTTTCTACATTTTTCTGTAAATCAAAATCCAAAACATTTCAGAAATCAACGTCTGGATCGATACTTAGTAGGTGGTTCCTGAGTACTTAACAAAATAATTTGCGCATTTATTGTCGCAACGTTCAACAACATAAAAAATATTGTTATATGCTAACCATTACATTTTATAGCCGTGGAATATGATGGGGTCATTTTATCGACGATAATTGTTACCTCAGTTAAATTATCTGGATAGATTTCAGTAGAGGAATCTTACTTGCTATTGTACTCTTCATCATTCGATTCTTCCTCATCATTATCTCAAAGAGACTTTCTCCATCCAAAAATACCGTTGTTCTATATCTGTTAAATACTGTATCTATTAAACTACTTAAATATCACATTTCTTCATCATAACTACAATAATGCGCTAATGCATAAGAAAGATTTTAAAGCGTGCTCATGCATTGAGAACTGTAGCGGCGATTCACACGCAGGGTATGACATACCCGAAGAGGCGGTATCCAAAAATATATAATTAGAATTCGCCTAACAAGCTAAGGCCCCTAAAGGATATGACCTTGAGTTAGCTACACGTGAAACTATTCATTTTCCAAAAAATGGTTTAGATGGAGCCTTGAAAAAATTTAGGCGGTGGGTATGACATACCCTGCGCGAGAAGTGCCGGGTTAAATAAATGTGTTCCTTTCCTTTAGTTAATGTCTTCGGATAAATCTTCAAATACTATCTATAGTTCTATCATTATTTTATAAATGAAATACCTAGTTATTCCATAAAATAACGTGTTATATTATTAATCTATTACGCACTGTTTAATCTATTTGGGTAGTTATCTCATAAAATACATTATTATTCGATCAAGTAGCTGAATCATTCCCTTGAATGATAGTGGATTATCTAAAAATTGTATTCAGGTTTTAATTACGCATTTACCAGGTGTCCCCCAAAAAGGAAAAATCAATTAAAAAATACGGTAGGTGACAGAAACGTTCGGTTTGCTGCCCTCTACTTTGGTAACCAGAGAATTTATTCTCACAATGTTTCAAAGTTAGTTACAAAGTTTGTCAAGAGATTGCGCTTTGGACTAGGAAAAGTTATAAAAGCATGTCTTATGTCTATTTAGTCATACACGTTAGTATTATGGAATGTTCTAACAAGAAAAATCATTTCGAAGCACGCCAGAATGCTGGCGTGTTCGACGAAATAGATATAAAACGTATTTTTGTAACTTTTCCAGTCAGAAGCGCCATCTGTGGACGAACTTTGTAAACTAATTTTGAATGTTTGAATTTTGTTACTAATTTTTTTTTCCTGGCTTGTTTCAGCAATCAAACGATTTTTGAAACACCAGAAAGCTGACATGTCTGACGAAACGGACATAAAACATTTTTTCATAATTTTTCTCAAACAGATCTGTCGGCGAACTTTTTAACTAACTTTGAAACTTGATAAGTATAAATATCCTGGATACCAAAGTAGAAAGTGCACAGACCATTCATTTTGTCGTCTTCCATTTTTTAAATTGACTTTTTAAATCATCGGTAACTTTCGGGACACCTAAAAATGAATATTATTTTAAAATATTTGCTTATTCTCTTAGACTAAAGCAGCAAGGGAATGAAATTATATACATCTTGAATTTCTTTTGTATTAATTTTCTCTGTTTTAAGTATCATAAAATGTTTCCCCCCTTTCTAATTTGTAGGTGGAACCATTGATTCAAAAGGGCAACGAAGCGTTTGTTCATCACCTGTTGATGTATGAATGCGTAGGTGGAGACCCAAGCGAATATGATGAGTACATAGATTTTTATGGGCATCAATGTCACCATACAAACATGCCTGATGCCATGAAAAGATGCGAAGGCGTTTTTCTCGCTTGGGGTGTAGGAGGGGAAGTAAGATGTATTCAATTTTGGCATCCTTTATTGACAGCTTATAATTTAAAAATAGAAACTAAAATAAGTTATTAAATCTTATAATAATTATATTTCGAGTCTGATTGAGAGCATTTGGGATTCTGAATTATAGAGACCTTTAAATGTTGAGTAATCTCAGTGTACAGATGAATTTTTAGTGAATGAAAAAGGAGTGTTTTTATCATTTTTCAGGATTTAGTGTTACCGGAATATGTTGGTCTCCCTCTGGTACCTAGTCCTACGAAATATTATATGATGGAGATCCATTATGATAATCCACATTTAATTGAAGGTAAATCCTAATTAGTTTGAATTTTTAAATATTAATGAGCTATATCAGTGCTTCTCAAACTTTCAATATACGCGACCCACTATACAATCCTATTTTTTATCGCGTCCCCGGCCATACAATAACAATGTATTGAATTCAATGATACTATACTTTGACCTCTTATGTGGCACTGACGTATAAAAACGTCTCACTCAGCCAAAGAATTAATTTTCTGGACGTATATATACGTCTTTCCGAAGCACGATCTTTTCTGTGCAGTGCTATCCATAAAATTATTCCGAAGGCTTTGAAATGATACAAAAGAACCTAATAATGTTTGTGAAGAGGTTATTTATTTCAGAGGATTTGCTTCTATACATATATTTCTTTTCTTCCCCTCAAGAAAACATCAAAATACGCTCGTCTGCGTGGTAAAGGGTGGTAATGGGGAGCAAATCACGTAACTTTTAATGGGCAGTTAAGGAATTAATAATAAACCGTACAAATTATCAAGATAAGTGTTAATACAAGCCCATGGGGGGTCACTGATAATTATCAAGCTTGTTCTTAACTTAGTATTGTTAAATTAATAATAAAATATGCACTGTACAGTACTGATGCATTTATAAGTGTATTATATCAGTGTAAATGTGTATTCTATATATTATTATATCAGAAAGTATTTTGTTTGTTTACTTTCAGTTAATTAATTTTTTAAATAATTTTTTATTTTCGACTTTTGAATATCCTCGCGCCCCCCTTTTAGAGTTATCGCGCCCCACAGTTTGAGAAACACTGAGCTATAATTTTCTCACCAAATAAAAATGGTATCTACTAAAACTATAAATCATGTATCCATTTTTTTGTGTGAAAAGAGTCACTAACAGAATTTTGTTGTTTAATATACAAAGCTTAATTTCGTTAAGTAGTCTTTTCTGTAGGTTCTGACTAAAGGAACTGCTTAACAGATTATAGGAAGAATTTCAGAAAAGTAAAGTGGTTATGAAAGCGATAAATTTTCTTATTTTAATAATTATTCGCTACATTTTATTACATTAGCATTCTATCCTTTGCAATGATATTTGATGGAATCAAGATTCCAATTCACGATTCTTCCAGAAGTAAACTCTCGACCTCAGCCTCTGGGTTATCGTGTCTCGTTTTCATAATGAACTAATACTCATTTGATCAAGGGATGAAATAAATATAGTTCTCATGTTTTAATCAATGAAATAATAATTTCAAAAATATCATCTTTGATAAAATACACTTGATAAAATGAAAAATTCTTGCACATATATGAAAGTGGGGTGATAATGCAACTAAAACGAATTAGATTGTTTTGGAATAATCCCTATAAATAAAGGTTTCATTTTTTGTAAGGAAATCTTGGTTGCGCATAGTGCTAAGTTCGAGAATTTAGAGACTTGTGATTTTCAAGGACATTAGATGGTACGAGTCCCGGTTATATTAAAAATCCATTGTTTGAAAAAATGGGCAATTGTTAAATGATATAAATATATCAGATAATGAAGAAAATGAAGAGACAGCTAATATTGTAGCAGGTTTCGTGCTTTCTGACCTTGCCTTGAAGTTATGATGACTGTCTCGAAGTAGATCTATGCTAAAACCTGTGCATTATATAGTATCTCTTTCGCATAATATACAGGATGTCCGAAAAGTATAGTTACACTTTCAAATTTTAATTAAACATAAACAAAGATTTATTTTCTTATGTTCCATAAGGAAATTACCAAAGTTTTTTTATACAGTGTTTTATTGTACGATTTTAATGTGTTAACCATTAGTGGCACGCAACACACTGAGTCTACCCAAGTAACGTCATCTCAGCTTCTGCTAAGGCGGCCAGATTTTGTTTTTGACAATACGCCGTATATCGTTATAAATTTTTCCATGTCACTTACCAATTGCATATATTGAAGATGGATTTCATTTAAAGTTAGTCCGAAATTTACGCTGCACATGTGTTGCAATTTTAAATTTGATAAATCATGTTACAACTTGCGCTTGTTCTTGCTGGGAAACCATTTTTAAACGAGATGTTGTAAAGCGTGGATATTGAAGCATTTAGTTTGTATTTCATAAAACAAAAAAAATTATCTTTTCTTTACGGAACATAAAAAAACCGAAAAAAAATCTTTGCTGATTTTTAATTTTTGAAAGTGTCAACATACTTTTTGGACTCCCTGTACTTTTTAACCTTTTTAAGACTAAAGGGAAACATTTTGCCTCATTTCAAATTGATAACATACACATCTTTTACGCAGAATGCCGAACGTAAATATGTCAACGAGAACATTTAGGGAAAAACCCTGTCAAATAAGTAGGTGCAAATGATAAATCATTCATGGGCTATATTCAATTTACTTATTTCAGTTTGTGTCTGGTAATAATATATTACTGTGCTTCCCCTCATGTTTTATGTTTTTCGATAAGTATAATTTTGCGTAATAAATTTAAACAAATGAAAACAAATGCCTGATAAAACTGCACATTGATTCAAATTGAATCGATATGTTTATCAAAAATATACACATTGTTATGTATTTTTATAGTGATTTTTGATTATATTTTACTTTTAAACAAACAGTTATATACTAATATTTACTCTTAGAAACCTTTGGTAAATTTATATCAATATCAATTATTGTAACATTAATTAGCGTTTCTAGCATTATGGAAGCAGATAATCAACATTTCCAGTTGTATCAATACATTTAAATTAATTTTTTCTATTTGCATTTTTAACTTTTACTAACAAGCAAATTAAGGAACAAAATTACCGCTTAAAGTTTGTGTTCGTTTTTCAATAGGTATTGTCGATAATTCTGGCTTCAGGATATATTACACACCAAAGCTGAGAAAATATGATGCAGGAACTCTAATGATAGGTTCTACTGTTAGCTCAAGAGTTATTGTGCCTCCTAAACAAGAAAAATATATTGTAACGGGTCACAGTAATCCGAAGTGCTTGGATCCTGTAAGATATTTTAAATTATTTTATATATGCCTTATATATTTATCATAACTTTCTTCCAACTATATTTACATATTTTTCACTATCCTTACTTAAAAAAAATGTTTATAAACGATTAAAAATATAAAGCTTTTCGAATTTTTAACTTAAGTAACTTGCAGAATTTTTTTCTTAAAATTCGTTCTTCAGCATTATTTTTTCAGATTAAAATTTATATGTTAAATAGATTGCCATTTATTGGTTGATCTAGACAAGGGGTGGGCATTAAGTCGATCACGATCGACCGGTGGATAACAAGACATTGTGGGATGACCATCCAAGCAGCTAGTAATTATATACCAAAATATTGTTACGTAGATCCGGGTTCGATGATTTTATGCAAAACAATAACAAAGAAAATAAACAGTTCTTTAAGAGCGATGCGAATTTATTATCAAAAATCCAATCCTTTCAATACAGGATTCAGCGGTAATATTCACAGAGTAAATATCCGAAGGTCTTCACACCTTCAACAGCAATCAAACACAATAATCAGAGTTTAAAAATACACGCAAGTAAAGATTATTCACAAGCACAGCCGAGCTAATTGCTAGTCAAAACAATCTTCGCTACTCGTTGGTTTAATCAAAAGTGACCGGTTGTGCGGCTGGCACTAATATTTATAAACCCGACGGAAACTTCCAGAAAAATCCGCATGCGTCATTAAGCGTGAACTTAGTGGCGAGATCCACTACTTTCTAGAAGAATCTAGAGGGTCCCAAACTCGCCAAAAGGGTCGCCAATGACGCCAAAAGGGTCATCAAAGTCGCCGGCTAACTTGGTCGCCAAAAATGATGCCAACTGGGCTCTACCGCCAAGATTTCGCCAAGTTCTCATTGAATCGCCATTATAACGTAAGGGGCGGCATTGCTTGTGAATAGTACAATTTTAACATGAAATAAATATAACAGTAATATAAATGCATGAAACATCCAAATACAAATTATGTACACTATTTACACAAAATTTGTAACAATATTCAAGAATGGCTGACAGTATGCAAATTAAATCTTCTATTGATTATAGCTGCGAGAACTAACTTGAAATGAAAATGTTCTATTTTTTAATATATAATTTGAATAGTTTTATAACAAATACATTATTTGATATTACTATAACTGTGGTTATTATGTTTGTATCTTGCGTTTTGCTTTAAACGTGGTCTTAAAAGTTTAAGTTTTTTTTTATTGTAGTTATGTAGGTAAGAAATAATTTATTATTAAGTTGTAATAAATATTGCAGAATTTTTCTTAGTTCACCACACCTATGCTACTGGTAGAGCGGAGCACCTTGAAAAATTTAAAAATAGCCAGCACCCTGGAAAAGTTTGCTCACCCCTGATCTAGACACTAATAATTGAATCAGTGCTTCTCAAACTTTCAATAATTGCGATCCATAATTCAATCATAATTTTCATCGCGCCCCCGTCCATATAATAATGTATTGAATTCGATAATACGATACTTTGACGCTAAAGCTACAATATGACTTTAACCTCCCAAGTGCCACTGGCGAACATGAGCGTCTCGCTCAGCCAGTGCGTAAATTGCCCCAGACGTATATATACGTATTTCGAAATACAATTTTTTCGGTTCATTGCTATCTATAAAGTTATTTCGAAGGCTTTGTATGTAAAAAAAAAATGACATTGGCAGTGTTTGCGGAAGATTTACTTATTTCAGAGGATTTTCTTATTTATTCCCTTTCTCCTCTATCAATAAACCACATATCCATGCATTCGTGCTAAACGGTGGCATTGGAAAGCGAATCGCGTAAAAATAATTGGCATTTAAGAGGTTAATTATTAATCGTACAAATTATAAAAGTAAATGTTAATTTTTGCATATAATTTTATACATGGCAAGCACATTGGAGTCACTGGTAATTATAAAACTTGTTAATTTAGTATTGTTAAATTAATTATAAAATACATTGTGCAGTACTGATACATTTATAAGTGCATTCGCTCATTGTAAATGTTTTTTTTATTATGTTAGAATATATTTTATTTACTTTCAATAAAGTAATAAATTTTAAAATTTTTTGTTTTCGACATTTTAGTATGTTCGCGCCCCCTTCCTAGGGTTATCACGGCGTTCCTAGGTGGGCGCGCTTCAGAGTTTGAGAGTCACTGCATTAAATACTTTTTCCATGTAATGAATATTTTTAGCTTATACACTGCTGGACAATTGCTAAGGACGGATCACAAATTGCTATGTAGCATAACATAAGCGAGACATGAGGCCCAGTAGGATAAAATATAGTTGCCACACTGTTCAGACATTAGAATAAAGAATATTTATTGTTCTGGAAAGTACAAAAGCTGTGAAACATCTGAAAGAAAAAAAAATGTTCATTTGATCTGCGTACGGAGTAATGGAACAATGCATCTAAAAGTCAGCAGGCACCTTAAAGAAAGGTATCAGTACGGAATATGTCCACCGTGGAGTGTGATGCAATATTCCACACGTCGTACCATACTTTGCACAACATTATCCAGCAGCTGTTGAGGCAATTTATCCCATTCCTCTGTGAGTGCACGGATGAGGGTGTTCTTGTTTGTCGGAGGATAGTTTCGACCAGCAACTTGCCTCCCAAAGCATCCCACATATTTTCAATGGGGTTTAGATCTGGAGAACGCGCTGGCCATACGAGACGTTGAATACCCTCGCTGTCTAGACAATCCTGAACAACGAGTGTTCGATGACATGTTGCGTTGTCGTCCATAAAACAAATTTATCACCGACAGCACCACGGAAAAGACGAACATGAGGAAGTAGAACTTCATCAATGTATCGTTGGCCCGTCATAGTCCCATTCGCAACCACATGTAGGCGCGTGCGGCCATTAATCATGATGCCGGCCCACACCATGATACTGCATGTCGGATATCGGTCCTTTTCCTGGATATTTTCTGGACGATAAGCAGTACCACTCTCGCGCCAGATTAGTTGGCGTCTACAATCCGATGACAGACTGAACCTACTCTCATCTGAGAATAGTACGCATGCCCAATCCTGTTCAGTCCAATTGTGATGCTCACGACACCATTGCAAACGAGCAGTACGGTGCTGTCTGGTCAATGGGACACACACAACAGGTCTGCGTGCGTATAGTCCTCCTCCCCTCAAACGTCTGGCAACAGTTTTTCGGGAGATCTGCTTTCCTGAGGCAGCAAGAAACTGATTTGCCACCTGCTGAGCTGTGGTGCGCCTGTTCCTTTTTGCTGATAGGACGATATATCTGTCTTCTGCAGGCGTCGTACTTCTAACACGACCTCCCCCGTGCCGTCTACTACACATTCCAATAGTTTTAAATGACTTCCACAGCCGTGAAACAACGCTGTGAGCGATGTCGAACTCCCTGGCAACATCTGTTATTTTTCGCCCTTCTTTGATCTTTCCAATAGTTCGGCCACGTATAAAATCATCTATGTGATGTCGGGAAGACATGCCAAAAATTTTAAGTTCGTCTATTAAATCTTTCCTGTAAAACTTTGACTTGAAGCAACAACTGTCCACACGCGTCAAAACCTTTAAAGCTCTTATGAACGCTATCACGTGATGAACAGACGTGGAAAAAAATTTGCTTACTCATACTTCTTCTTACTAATATCCCGCACTTATTCTAATTTTCCACATTTTGCTTCCTTTCATTTTGTGGTTGCTATGGATGATAGTGTTATCCGTCCTTAGCAATTGTCCAGCAGTGTAGTTATACATTTGAAAACTACTTTCATTCAAAATAAATACTTCGAATTATCAGTAAGATCTTATTTTGTGTATTATATTGCTTCTATATATAAAAAAATAAGCTTTTTGGTAAATACGAGGGACGTTCCCAATGAAAGCTTCGTCAATTTTTTTTTCATATGGAAACTTAATGATGCCATAATGTTATGTTTCTTGGGAGTAGCGCGCACAGGAATTTTACAAGGGGAGGGGGTCCGGGGTCGAAAGATCACCATTCTTGTATCATGCTTCTTTTGACTTTGTTGATTTTCGGAAAAAAACACAGTAAAAAACTAATTATTGAATAAATAATTAACATTAATTAATAAAATTAATCATTAATAACAAATAATTAAATTTTACGTACAATATACTTAGAATAATAATCAATTGGAAAAAATATCAAGGGCTCTAGGGGGTCTGGACCTCCAGAACCCCCGCCTTGTGTGCGCCACTGTTTCTTGGCAATAAACTGTTCTACACTTTGCATTATTTTATGACATAGTATCCAATGACATTGTGACATTTATTGTTGCGTGCAATAAGTTATAAGTTGCGAGCAATACTTTTTTAAACTAGCGCTTTGAACATTTATAATTTTATAAACTTTACCGATTAAGGATTCAGTACAGTAAATATATATATCGTAAAATCTGGCGAATAACGCGCAGCCATACTTTCAAGTTGCATTTTTGAACTTTTGGGTATATTCGCCGTATAACGCGCAAACCCTTTTGCCATAAAAATCCTTGAAATATACGTGTGCAATGCTCTTATGTTTTTAAGCCATTCATTCGATGTATTATTCAAAGCTTTATAAAAAAATATAGTATACTTCTAAAGCTACAACTCTCAATAAGGAATGTCATTTCTTTTAAATAAACAGTATTTCAATTTACGTAGAGGTCTAATGTTTTTCTATGCTCATGTTTTATTTTTGAAGCTGTCACTTTTATAAAGGGTGTTTTTTTGAGAGGTATAGAACTTTAAAAATTGCAATAAAACAACGATGTATTATTCGATTAACATGAATTTTTTTTTATTCGAAAGATAGTCTTGTGGCATTACATTTTAAATATGATTTCTGGCATAGGACTGCCACGGCTGGCTCGGATGTAGTCCAATTTGGACGTCCAATTTCCGATGACTTTTTCCAACATTTGTGGCCGTATATCGGCAATAACACGGCGAACGTTGTCTTCCAAATGGTCAAGCGTTTGTGGCTTATCCGCATAGACCAATGACTTTAACATAGCCACACAAAAAATAGTCTAGCGGTGTTAAATCACAAGATCTTGGAGGCCAATTCACAGGTCCAAAACGTGAAATTAGGCGGTCACCAAACGTGTCTTTCAATAAATCGATTGTGGCACGAGCTGTGTGACATGTTGCGCCGTCTTGTTGGAACCACAGCTCCTGGACATCATGATTGTTCAATTCAAAAATGAAAAGGTTAGTAATCATGGCTCTATACCGATCACCATTGACTGTAACGTTGTGGCCTTCATCGTTTTTGAAGAAGTAAGGACCAATGCTTCTATCAGCCCATAAAGCGCACCAAACAGTCAGTTTTTCTGGATTTAACGGTGTTTCGACATACACTTGTGGATTAGCTTCACTCCAAATGCGGCAGTTTTGTTTGTTGACGTAGCCATTCAACCAGAAGTGCGCTTCATCGCGAAATAAAATTCGCTTATGAAAATCGGGAACAACGGCCATCTCGTTTTGGGCCCATTCGACGAATCTGCGCCTTGCTTGATGATCGTTTTGATGAATTGCCAAACTAAACTGAGAATAAATCACTTGACAGCTGTTAAATGGGTCGCCATCTTGGAAAGTAATGCCAACTTTAACTTCTATACCTGGAAAAAAAACACTCTGTACCTGACGTATAACGCGCACCCGTAGATTTCGATCTTATCTTTTTGTGTTAAAAGTGCGCGTTATACGCCGGATTTTACGGTATGTATAGTTAGAATATTTCAGCATTAAAATAAGTTCTTTTATTTCAAAATGTGTTCGGGGTTTTGAGCTTAATTACGGCATTATGTAAAGACTGCCTTAAAGAAGCAGATTTTATTAGAGTTAAATTGCATACTTCTTTAAAAAGACGTATTTCAGCAAGATATATTTGATACATCCAAATAAGGATCTTTTCAATCTTAATTACCGAAGAAATTAAAAACTATATTAATCATACAAATTAAAAATACATTACTAATAAAATTATAAGAACATAAATTTTGTTTTAATAGTAAAATTGTATTACATGTATTACTTCAATTTATTAGTAAATATATTTTTAGGTATTACCAGAAGGCGGTATCAAGTTTTTAGGAGTTCTACTTCACTCCCACTTATTAGGCTAGTATATTTTACTTGGATATTTATATTTAGTTATAAATATTTAATTTTATTTTTCGAAAAATTGTTCTGTTATATTTGTTCGGTAATTTTGATGAAGCTAAAGAAGTAATCAATTATAGATATATTATAACTTAAATGGAATTTTTAAAAATGAAATACCTATTTTAATACATGTAAAAGAATGAATAAGATTTCTCATTGGACTATATATATATATATATATAACAACACTTTAGCGTTTTTTATTTGTATAATTTTGCACTTAGGTGTTAAACCATCGATCAAATTCATCAATTCAAAAGACTTCACCAAATGCCTTGATATGCAGCCAATAGTGGAAACCATTCCTGCGTTTGCATATATTCGAACACAATAACGATAATGACGACAGCATTTGGCGACATTTTTTGAATTGGCGATGTCTTTTGATTTAGCGAAATTGATCGACGTATAAATACGTCAGAACCCATAATTTCAATGAAATCTGTTTCAATCGCAAATGATAAAATTGTTAATGCTAAGAGTTAAATAAATGTTTTAACTTTTTTTTACAGGGCGTGGTTTAAAAGCCAGACACTTCAGAAAGTCGGAAGAGTTACATTCTGTAGGAGACGATACAAATTATGATTTCAATTATCAGGTAATGAAAAATAACAGTTACATTCACTGTATGAAATACACTCAGGAACATTGAAAATAGCGACCCAAGAAGGAAGCTGAGTACAATCGCGAAACTTTGCAAATAAGTGCAGCGTAATGTGATATGCAAATGATCCTAGTTTTGTGCCAATACGCATGCTCATACACGCCGAGGTGGCGCTACAATCAGGAAGAGGGTGCTATATAAGCCAGCGCAAATTCGAAGATTCATAAACGTGACGATTACCCGCCGATTGTAGGAAGACTTTGGTAAGCGAAACATGCCAGTGTTAAACGTGTTAGAAGACATTTTTCACAGTTAAGCGAGTTTGAGAGATGCCTGATCATCGGGAGGAAAACTGCAGGCTGGTCGACGTGCCGTGTTGCTGGCCAGGTGGATCGTTCGGAGTGTGCCGTTAGAAATTGCTGGGAGCAGTGGACAAGAGTAGGTACCCACGTGCGGAAAATCGGGTCTGGAGTGACAAGGAAGACCACGAGGAGAGAGGATCGAAGGATCGTGCGGCAAGCACTTGCGGACCCCTCAGTGACTCGTTCAACGATACGAGCAGACGCAGGCGAAGCAATTGTTCCACAAACAATTTCCAGACACCTTGCAGAAGCAAATCTTAAATCCAAGCGCCCTTTCCGTGCACTCCCTTTAACACCGGAACATCGGCAACTGCGTCTACAGTGGTGCCAAGCCAGATCAATGTGGAATGTCACAGATTGGCAAAAGGTTGTGTTTAGTGATGAATCCCGGTTTGTTTTGGGGACAGATGATAGCAGTGTACGGATGTGGAGGCGCCCTGGTGAATGGTACAATTCCCCCCACACTGTTCTAAGTCACACTGCCCGCACAGCTGGTGTAATGGTCTGGGAGGCCATAGCCTATGATAGCCGGTCCCCTTTAATTGTGATGCATGGAACCTTAACGGGCCAACGTTACGTTGATGATATTCTTCGACCCCATGTAGGACATTTCCTAAATGATCCCCCAAGAGCAATTTTCCAGCAAGATAATGCTCGTACGCATACAGCAAGAGTTGCTCAAGACTTCCCAAGTTATTTTCAGACTCTTCCATGGCCGGCCCGCTCCCCCGATTTGTCCCTTGTAGAGCACGTGTGGGATCAGCTAAAACGGCAGATGCCATCGTGTCACTCTGTACATGATTTAGAGTTGGCTGTTCAAGATTTGTGGGTCCATCTGCCTCAGGACAACATAAGATGTCTAATCAACTCAGTGCCGGACCGTGTGGCGGCATGTATTGCAGCTGGAGGAGGTCCAAAGCGCTATTGAATTTTACCAGTATTTGTGTCGTTGCACACCCTGTATTCGTTTAATTGTCTTGTTTTTTAGATCAAGTGAATCTCATCTGTGTCATTATGTGTATTAAATTTCATTTCAATCCGATGCTTTCTTCTTGGGTCGCTATTTTCAATGTTCCTGAGTGTATATTTACTTTATGATAAATTACTTTCTCGCTTAGTAATAGTTCAGTACAATATTCTGATTTCTTGATTTAGCAAATTGATAGGTTTTCATTAATCATTTCTCCTCCTCACTCGCTTCCATGAGTAATGGGAGAATTATATATTGGGTTGTTCAAAAAGTAATTTCGTTTTTTTTTGTGGAAATGACAGTTTTTGTATAATAAATGTCAGTCGTGAACCCAGTTTATACTCAAAACGAAAATTTCATAAGAACAGCACAAAATTCCACATTTTATTCAAGCTAATTCCATCAACTACATTTTTTTGGCTCGTTGCCAAAGACAAAAATACAAAAGTAGCTCGTTCAAAGTATTATCTCGTGATTGCAAAAACGAGTAATTTAATAACATTACTGTGTAACCCTGACACATTCCCCCGAGAGTCATGTTGGATCCAAAGATCAAATATGGCTAAAACAATCTAAAGATCACACGTTACACCCAAAATGAAACACTGTTTAGTCACTATCTTAATATTATACATTTACATAAAAATACTCAACATTAAAGTTTACACAAATATTCTTCTTAACTTATTCATCTAACAATAAAGCTAAGAAAATGTTTAAAACCTAAATTAATCTTAAATCCTTCTTACAGTTCTTATTTAATTACAGTTTAGATTTACAGTCTGGATAGCGTATCTGCATTAACTAATTTAGATCCTTTCATGTGGCTTGCTTCAATGTCATGGCGTTGAATGGCCAACGCCCACCTCTGCAATCGCGGACATTGGGGTGCAGCACTAGTGAGGAATACTAGAGGATTATGATCGGTTAGTAAGAAAATATTTGCTCCACACAGTAAAGTTTCAAATCTTTTTAGAGCCCAAATAATAGCATACGCTTCCCTTTCAATTGTTGACCATTTTTGTTGGCTTGGGTTCAGTTTATGGCTCCCAAAAGCTATGGGATGAATGTTGTCTTCTCCATCCAATTGACCTAGACAGCATCCGACCGCCGTCGGAGAAGCATCCGTATGCAAGTAGTACGGTTTCTCTATGTCTGGGACCTGCAACTCTGTAATTCCACATAGTGCTGTCTTCAACTCCTTGAAAGCATTTTCAGCCTCCTTGCTCCATGGAATCTCATTAGGGACTTTCTTTTTAGTGAGCTCCGTCAATGGTAGAGCAATTTTTGCAAAGTTCGGAATATACTGTCTATAAAAATTGCACAATCCCAAAGCACTTCTGAGTTGTTTCTTGGTCGTTGGTGCCTGTAAGTTCTGAATCGCTTTTATTCTTTCTTTGTCAGGGGAATGCCTACCTGAACCAATGACATGTCCTAAGTATTTAACTTTTTGTCTTGCAAACTCACACATTCCTAAATTCACTGAGAAATTAAAATGCTCCAATCTTTTGAAAACTTCTTCTACATGATTTAAATGTTCTTCCTACGTATCAGAGAATATTGCTAAATCGTCGATATACGCACATGCAAAATCAGATATAGTTTGAACTACTTTAGACATGGCTCTCTGGTAGGTTGCAGCAGCGTTTCTTAAAACAAATGGTAACACATTCCATTGGTACTGTCTTCGATGAGTTCGGAAGGCTGTTAGATGTTTGCTGCTGTCTTCCATTGGTATAGACCAATATCCTTTCAACATATCTAGTACAGTAACTAATTTTTTTCCGTACTAAGAAATTCAACTCCATCATATTCTACATTGGATATGCGTCCGGTACGGTAAGGGCATTCAAGCTTCTGAAATCTATGCATAACCGAATTGTTCCATCCTTCTTATGAACACATACCACGGGGTGTGCTATTTCACTTACAACAGGTTCAATCAGCCCTAACTCTAACAATTCGTCTATCTGCACATCTACTTTTCTCTTTAAGTTTTCTGGTATCTTATAAGTTTTGGGTTTCATCGTCTCCTCCTCATTCTTCAGTTTTATCACATGTTCACCAACTTTAGCTCTTTTTATTTTTCCAGAAAACAACGTCCTGTGTCGATGTAAAAGATCCTTTAGTTGAGTCTGTTGCTTCTTAGATAAGTAATCTAACGTAACTCTGTCCAATGCTTTGTCATTCTTCTCAGCTGCAGGAACTGTTGGCGTTTCATATATCTCACCGAATTCATCATCAATATCATAAATAACTCCAACCGTTTGAACTTTCACTCTGTATTGTCTGATCTTGTTAACATGCAGCAATCTCAAATTACCTCCAGCCATCTGCAAATAATATGAATTTGGTTTTACTCTTTTAACAAATTTAACTGGACCTGTCCATCTAGCATATAGCTTATTCGTCGAATCAGGTATCAAAACAAGCACTTGATCTCCTGGTGCAAATTCTCGATGTTTCTTTTGCCTGTTGTAATATTTAGCGTAGCTACCTTGTTGCACGTCACTTGTTAACTTTGCTTTGTGGGTTGCTACTTCTAACTTTTCTTTTAGCCTTTTCAAATAACTCTCTACTGATCCCTTCATATTCAGAGGTAACAACGCGTTACAAGTCCAAATTGACTTCAGTATAGACAACGGTCCTTTCGGATCTCTTCCATACATTAGTAGAAAAGGTGGTGTACCGGTAGTTGCGTTTGGAACTTCACGATAAGCCCATAGTAAAAACGGTATATGCCTATGAAAACTTCTTCCTTCCTCTCTGATAATGTGGTGCAACATGTTCTTGAGAGTTTGGTTCCATCTCTCAATTAACCCGTTTCCTTCTGGATGGTATGGTGTTGAAAAACGCGGACAAGCTCCTAAAATCTTCAAAAACTCTTGCGTTAAACTGGCCGTAAAATTTGTCGCATTGTCCATTACGATCACTTCTGGAATTCCTGTTCTACTGAATATTTCGAGCAGTGCTTCACACGTACTCTTAGCCGTTAGTGACTTGAGTGGGATTGCTTCCGGCCATCTAGAATGCTGGTCCATCAAACAAAGTATGTATTTATGTCCTTGTGATGATACTGGATCTACAGGACCAATTAAATCAACGTTTACTACTTGGAATGGCAATTCAGGACGAGACACATGTGTTATCGGAATTTTGTCAACCGAACGAATTACTTTTTTAAGCTGACAACCATGACAAGAACTACAATATGCTTTAATCTCCTTTACCATCCCTGGCCAATAAAACGAAAATTTGATTCTCTGAATTGTTTTATGAGCTCCAAGATGGGCTCCGAACACTGATTCATGCGCAATTTCTAGTATTTCCCTCTTCCTCATTTCAGGAATCACTAACTGTTTTATCCTATTTCCGCCCAATAGCTCTTCATGGTACAGGATATCATTTTCTATCACATATCCTCCTTTGTTTCGCCTAGCAAAATTCCATGCTTCCTGAAGAGTATCACAAATCTGTTGCTGTTTCTTGAATTTTTCTGTGTTATTTCCATTCTCCTCATCATATTCTGTTATAGTTGGCTCTTGTTCTTCCTCTTCAATATTTACACTCTCATCTAACAATTTTTTGGAGGAATCTGATCTTAAGTTCATAGCGGCTGTAAATCTGGGACAGTATATTCTTTCTTGTTCTAATAATGCTTCATAAGTTTCAGTATCCAATAATATGTCAGTATTCAGCCCATCCACAGTTGCCACCACCGTTTTAATTACCGGCGTAATATACCCATTCGTTACCAAACCAATATCTACTTCTTTTAGTTCAGTCTTTAAACAATCACCAAATGCGGGTTGCAACATTATATGTCCTTTGTAATCTACTTCCTTTCCCACGACACTGATTTTAAACACACTAATTTGTGCACCTGAATCCACTACAGCTTAATATTCTGTTCCACCATATGAAATTTTTACTATTTTAAGATCAGACATTTTTAGTTGAACTGCGCTGCATTTCTTATTTTCCCTTACAACTTCGCCGTTGAATCTCGCTGTGACTACTTTGCTTTCCTCCTCAACTACCTTGACTTCTGCCACTTGCACCTCAGATACCTTTACCTCAGCAACTTTACCCTCGGTCTTTCCTCTCCCGTCTTTCTTATCCTTGCAAAATCTCGCAAAATGTGCTACTCGTCCACTATTAAAACATGTAACTGATTTTTGGAAAGAATTTCGCTTATCATATTCACTGCGGTTGTTTAATTCTTGTCTATATCCTTCACCAAATGTATGACATTTTCTATTGCACATGCTAGATTTTTCCCGATAGGAAATTCTATACGGATGAGACAAAGTAGCTTTAGTGACCTGGTTATATTGTGTGCCTTGCGTTTTCATATAATCATCTAACTTCTCAGTAAGATCGTCAACTGTAACAATTCTACTCCAATCATCAATAAAATGTTGCTGTATATCCCTGGAAACATGTTCTTTCATCTGCTCTACAATGACAAGTTGTTTCAGCCTGTCAAAATGGTAGATTTTTAGTCCCGAAATCCACTCATAAAAATAGTTCGCCAACTCAAATCCAAAATCTCGCCAAGTGTTCTCGGCCGATTTACAATGCCTCTTAAATTTTACTTTAAATGCTTCTGGGCTCAATTTAAATCTTTTTAATAACATACCTTTTATATGTTCATATAATCATTTGCCTTTTCTTCTGGTTCCCTGGCAATCAAATTCGCCATTTCTAACGACAATAATCCAACAAGATTCGTTACCCAATCTTCTTCCTTAATATGGACACTTCGTGCTTGTCTTTCAAACAGTATTAGGTAAAAACTTATTTCACCTTCTTTGGGGTCAAAAGTACGCATTAATTTTTGCAATCCAACTGGTACGTGTTCTTGTATTCCTTCATTCTGAGAATTCCTCTCTCTCCTAAAACCATTACTTATCATCGAGGCTTCTATCTTCAACTTCTCTAATTCATCTTCTCTTTCTTGGCACTTTAACTCATCTTCTCTCTTGGCGCTTTAACTCATCTTCTCTCTCTTCGCGCTTTAACTCATCTTCTCTCTCTTGGCGCTTTAACTCATCTTCTCTCTCTGGCGCTTTAACTCATCTTCTCTGGCGCTTTAACTCATCTTCTCTCTCTTGGCGCTTTAACTCATCTTCTCTTGGCGCTTTAACTCATCTTCTCTCTCTTGGCGCTTTAACTCATCTTCTCTCTTGGCGCTTTAACTCATCTTCTCTCTCTTGGCGCTTTAACTCATCTTCTCTCTCGCTTACTATTTTGTGTAATAATTCTTTCGCGAACACCTCTTCATACTCCTTTCTTGCTACTATCAACTTTTTTAAAGCAGGAACTTTAATTTCTTCCGTTACAGTTTCTCCTAATTCTTCGGCCAAACACTTCTAATCTACCTTCAAAGCTTTTTCTAAAAACGCCATTTCTCATCCACTTTTAAAATAAACTTCCTCAACTGTACATCTTATTAACAATTTACTAGAGATTCAAAATTGTTCACTTACTTCTAAATGTTGGATATAATTGAAATTCCCTCGCTTCAGCACAGTTTCGATGTCGCCAAGTTCAGTTCACGATTCTTAATCTTGAGAACAATTCAAGATCCTTCCTTCAAAACAGTTCTAAATCCTTACTCTTGGAAACAATTCGAAATCCATTGGGGTTTCCCCGCACAAATGTCAGTCGTGAACCCAGTTTATACTCAAAACGAAAATTTCATAAGAACAGCACAATATTCCACATTTTATTTAAGCGAATTCCATCAACTACATTTTTTTGGCTCGTTGCCAAAGACAAAAATACAAAAGTAGCTCGTTCAAAATATTATCTCGTGATCGCAAAAACGAGTAATTTAATAACATTACTGTGTAACCCTGACAATAAACAAATACTTTATTAAATTATATGTTGGCCATTCTCATCCAACACCTTTTGCCATCATTCTCGTAGTAGCATAATTCCACGCTCATAAAATTGTTTGTCTTTGCTGGCAAAAAACTGATCGAGGTGGTTTTTGACCTCCTCATTTGATGTGAAGGTTTTACCGTCTAAAAAATTTTGGAGTAACCGGAACAAATAATAATCCGATGGTGCCAGGTCTGGAGAATATGGTGGGTGTGGCATTGTATCCCATTCAAGCTGTAAAAGTTTTTGGTGAGTGATCAAATTTGTGTGAGGTCTCGCGTTGTCTTGGTGAAACACCACACCTTTCCTGTTGATTAGTTATGACCTTTTCTTTTGAAGTGCATCATTCAGTTTGTCCAGCTGATGACAGTAGACTTCCGAATTAATCGTTGTGTTATCCGGTAAAAGCTAAAAAAAACCAAAAACTATTCCTTTAAAATCCCACCATACAGACAGCATCACCTTTTTTTTTGGTGAATATCTGCTTTGGAAATGGTTTCAGCCGGTTCATCTTTTTTGCTCCATGACCTCTTGCGTTTGACGTTGTTGTATACAACCCATTTTTCGTCCCCAGTGATGATGCGCTTCAAAAACGGATCATTTTCGTGACGTTTGAGAAGCGATTCTCTCTGTGAGAACATGGGGAACCCATACATCGAGCTTCGAGGATAATCCCAGCCCTTTCAAGTAGTGATAGTTGAATTTGATAAATTTAGCCTCAATCCGATCTCATGTGTTGTTATTCGCCGGTTCGCATCAACTAATGCCTTTATCAGCTTCAAAAGGCCTCCCCGAACGTGGTGCATCTTCGACATCCAAATTGCCGGATCGAAATTTAGCGAACCAGTTCTGGCACTGGCGTACTGTCAACGCACCTTCTCCATACGCATAGGTCAATTTCTTTCTGGCTTGAACAGCATTTTTACCCTTTCTGTAGTAAAACAGTAAGATATGTCGAAAATGCTGCTTATCGCTCTCTATGTTTAAAAGGGCACCAACCAAAAACTACTGCGTAGAATTAATTGGAATTTTTCACACACAAGCCTTGCTATATGAGCTCTCAAAGCATATAAAAATTATACGGCTTAAATGTGAAGTTGAGTGCAAAAAATACAATTAAATCCTCTGTCGGGAAAAAACGAAATTATTTTCCGAACAACCCAATATAATAATATTCTACTCAGAATTGGAAAAAATATACTTGTGTTAGCTGATCTTTGTTAACTTTACTACCAATGAAGTATTTTACGTTTTTCCCAAATTTATCGCTTGTTGTAAGTATATAATAGTAAATTCGCTTCATTAATGTTCTGTACTGTTTTTATTAATTCAAAATAATTTCTATTCTTAAATTACGGTTCTAATTCAGAATATTATTCCAGGAATATAGATATTATACGGAGGAAGTTCCCTTTTTGCCGGTAAATTTTTTTTGTTATTTACTATTCTATTTCATAATTATTGAAATAAGATATTAACAAAATAAAAATTGATTTATGCAATGTAGGAAATGAACATTAAAATATGTGATAATTTCTGTTCTTGAAAATATGCAATGCAAATAAACAGCTATTTTAGCTCAAAGAGAAGTCAGACATTAAGATATATATACTTTGCTCGTTTTTAAAATAATTACAGCTTATATTTATTGTAGAATTTTTTCAAAATTTACTAAGCAGAAATTCTTGAGAAAGTTTCAAATGGTGAGTTTTCATTTCGCAACACGCTACATTGTAACTCGATTTCCAGGAGCTCAGTTCCAGATTTCACTGCAGACCAACGTGCATAACAATGGAGAAACTTTACTGAAACTGAGAGAGAAAGAGCTGGTCTCTGAAAGTAATATAAAAAAGGAGGGGGAAAAAAAACCTGCCAGTTCAGGTGTTCTTATCGTTTTCTGACCATTCTCCGACTTAGAATTCAGAATTCTGAGGTCTTTCCCCTATATAATCATAACATATTATAAAAATGAAATTAATTAAAAAAGCAAACTATGAACTCTCATCTTGCATATCAACTCTCTTCGGACTTTCCCCCCACAAATCTTACAATAATGTGAGCGATCTTCTAACAGGACAACTGAAGGATTTCATTTCTGCCACCTACGGTACTTTCCGCATTGACCAGCACTGGAAAATATCCCCATCTCTGTAAAGTATAACGAATACAATAAAATCAAAATTCAGTTTTTTCTTGTTATTCAGTAACTATGTGAAGGTCCCCTTGGACCTCACTTTGAGAACGAGAATAAATAGGAGTCAGATAAGAACCAGTAGCCATTTTTATAAACAACTTTCTTTATTTGGCTATCTTATCCAAATAGAATCAAAGACTTATTAACAAATATATCTAACTAGTATTATGAGGTTTTAAAGGTAATATCCTTTAAATTAACTTAAATAATTAATGATCTAATTAATTAAGGATTAGAATATCGATCACGCAGAGATTACCACAATAAGAGATCCCAGAATTATATTCAATGTTCTTATTGAACATTTAATTTTAATCTCATTCGTAATAATAAACCTTAATGAGACTTTAATTAATATTTACCATACTGCAATTCAGCTCAGCTTTTCTCTGAGATTAAATTATCCAACAAGAAATCTTCAATTTAACTTCACTATAACTTTCTGCTTCAATCTTTCTCCTACTGCCTCTTACTTTACTATTCCGTTTGACTTAAATACTTTATCTAATCTGCATAACAAGGAATCTTGTCCTTTTTTTGGAGTTGATTGGAAATAGGTAGGGAATTAAATTTCCCTAAAAAAGACGACTCAGAAGGTTAGTGATAAAGTTCCGTATAGATTTGTCACAACTATACCTTTCTTTTTTTTAAACCTTGTTATTCGTACCATTTCTGGCGTATTCTTTTAGGGATTTTTTTTTATGTTTCAACTCTCGAATTATTTAACTCTTCACATTAAAAAGTTACCCGAAAAGTGACGACTTGTTCGATTCATTTGATGTCATTTAAACTACTAGACTTATTTAAATTTGATATAGTTAAAGAAAGAATTATACCCTAAAAAAATTTAAATTTCATATCTCTTGGATAAAGCTGTTTGTATAAAATCTTGATTTTTCTTCGATTGTATAGGGTGTCCAAAAAGGAGAATTACACTTTTAAAAATGAACAACGATTTTCATTTTGTGGTTTTTATGTTCTATGAAAAAAGATTAAAATTTCTGTTTAATGAAATGCAAACTCGGTGGTGCAACATTCTCATTTTAAAATAGCTTCACCACAGGAACAAGCACAAATTGTTTTTCTAATAGGCTGCTAAGCCTGTGCAGACACGGCAAGCCTCCAAATGTGAGTCATTTCATGGTGGCATCATCTAGTGACGGGTAAAGCTACCAAATTTTGACAAATCGCAAATTGTAGAATGGCTTATATTGAATTTAAATCTGCAACTCATGTCGAGTGTAAATGGGCTATCGCACACTGGAGTTTTCAACTAAAACCTTTCTCGCTTGCAAGCCTCTTAAGGCGATGAATTGGAAGAATATGTCCAGCTCTGTGTGACCACCTAGATCTTTAGATATAACACCTTTGGACTTCTTGTGGGGATGCGTGAACTTTCACTGATGAATTGAAAAATCGATTTACGATGGCCAATCAAAATATTTATCCTGCAATGCTTCATACATCATGGCTAGAAATCTCGCACAGACTCGATGTGCTCGATGCAACTATTAGTGCGCTCGTTGAAATCGTGCAATAAAACATTGCAAGAAAAATTTGATACTTTATTTATGGAACATGGAATGTCATAAGTGAATATCTTTGCTTGTTTACTTGAAAGTGTAGTCTAACTTTTCAGATACCCGATATTTCTACATATTCTTGAAGATTATATTAAGAATAAATCTCATTTAGGGGGATCAAATCACTGTAGAGTGCATATATGATTCATCGAAACGTGGCACAACAACATTTGTGAGTATATCTTATTTTGAAGTTAAGTAAATAGTTTTTATTCATATTTTTCTTTTGGATAAGAGTTTTTGAACCACAATGTATTATATTACTAATTTCTTTACTTAAAATTCTGTTACAATAATTTTGTTTGTTGAAAGTGATTTGATTATAGAATTACTTAGATAATATTTTGAAATTTAAAAATAAATTCACTTAAAAGTTATTATCTAAATGAATCTGCGTTTTCTGATGTTTTTTAAAGCATAATTTCAAGAAATGTAGGCTTTAAAATACCTCTAAATAATTTTTAAACGACGTAAATTACAGAATATTATTACAGCATGCTAACAATATTACTCCGGAACTCTTTATTAGTTACAATATTCAAATTTTCTTCACATTCTTACGATTTTGGTATTTTTCTTTATGCATGATTCAGTTATAAAGTACCAAACTAGTTAAGCGTTTTTATTGGTTTGCACACATTTAATCTTTTTTTATGTTATATATATATATATATATATATATATATATATATATATATATATATATATATATATATGACGGGTTTAGTGTTACATAGAAGGAGTATCAGTCGTATTTTCGAAAGAACTAAAACTTTATTGTATCATCAATTAAAATATTTCCAAGATGGACGCCCTTTGGCGTCTTAATCATTTCAACAACGAACGCTGATACAGCGTGGAGGCACTACATTTGATTGAACTGCTTGCAGACGCGTGCTGAGAGAACAATCCGACTTCTATGTTGTTGAGAGGTTGCATTTCTATTGGTTAGTAGTTTTATGCGAGTTGGCTAATTGGGGATAACAAGTCAACAGTGCTAAAATGTTAGGGAGATAACTTTTTAAGTGCCACAGGGTAGACGAATGTGCAACTTAGTGACTGATTTAATCGTAGGTAGCAAAGCTCATGCGAAGTTAATCCATACGGTAAGGAGGTCAATGGTGCTCTTGAAACGTTGACTATCGTCTGCCTAAAACTTGGCACACACGTTATTAAAGAGTTCGCTCTATTTTTACTGAAAACTCTCTTAGAATTTAAGAGACACCAACACCAACGTTTGAGTTCTGTTTTGATGATGTCCGATGACCCCGACACTTTCCTTTGGAGGGAGGGGGGTGCCTATTGCTCTTTATCAACAGGAAAACAAATGTGAGACATTAATGGACACCACTTGCATACCTGCCACGGCCGCCTTTAGAAGTCTAATTGAGGCGATTGGTTGAAGTGGACGCCATCCGTACTCTGCCTTGGTACTTAAGCACGTTGCCTTGTACATAACCAGTGGTCCTGCAACCTACTGAGCTGATGCCGTTCTCACTCAGAGATACGATTATCATTCAAAAATAACTATCTCAATTCTTGTTCGTCAATGCCTTTCTCTTTTTGCCGAGTTTATTCCTTTTCGAGCCTTTTATTCAAGTTAACCGACCACTTGATTATCCTACCAAAAGTCCGGTCATGTGATTGCTTGCTAAATATGCGCCTATTATAGAGAAAAAAAATTAAAAAAATTATCAAATGAATATAAATATCTCATTTTCAACAGATAAAATCTGTTGAAAATGAGAAAAAAAATATTTTAGCACATTTGGAACCATGTTATTTGTCAATTATTTTTTTAAAAAGTTTAGCAACTTACTCATTTATTCCATTTCCTTCCCTTTTATCACTTTATCATTTTGATGCATAATAATTAATAAAATATCTAATTGTAGGGTGGACAGAGCACGAGAGAGGAAATGTGCTTAGCTTTTATATTGTACTATCCTCTTATAGAAAGATTTGCATCCTTAAGCGTACCACAGTTTGATGTCATCAACAAAGCCCTAGGAACAAAGTAAGTTATTAACAAGTATGAAATACTTTTAGTGCACAAAGTTGTTTTCAAGATGCATCTTTGAAAGTTTCGTTAGCTTTAATTGAGAAAAACACGCGGTTGATTAACTGGTTTGCAGGTAGAATTTTTAAAAAATGTAAAATTTTCCCCCCGATTTAGAAGTTTGTGAAGATATTTTTCTAGTTCTAAAAGTAAAACTAACTAGTACTGGTCTTTTTATATGAAATGTAGCACCATTTTTTGATGTAGTGATCATAAATCTTTGAAAGCATGGAGCTTGAAAAAAGTTGGATTTTCTTTCGTTACAGTAGTACAGTATTTTAGAAAGATAAGCTAGAAAATGCTACATTCAGCTGCAGATGCGCAACAGAGTGTATTAACATGAAATCCCAATGAGAATTTTTTCTCACTTAAGACTTACACAGAAACAAAAGGGAAATTTTAAATATTTATATCCAACATTCAACTAAAATTATATAAAACAAATAAAGCAAAGCAATAAGAAGAAATATAATACAATATAAGTAAAAAAGGAAGTATAATAGCAAACTCTTTCACAGGAACTATGGCAGTAAGATTAGACATAGTTTTAAGGCCACCAATCTACCCTTATAGTTGCCAATGCTTCTGAGATGCAAGAAAGAGAAAATAGTGTTATACCTGTATATAGGGACTCCTTCATGATTGTTTAAAACTATAAAATATCTGATTCATGATTAATTACTATAATTTAGTATTTAAGTAATGATTTTAAGCCTCATCTCTTTTTCAACTTTTATAGAAAAAGGGACATTTTTCTCGAGAAAAAGGCAGTGATATAAAAAAAGTTTCCCCTTTCATACACTAATATAATCTCTATCCTAAACTTAAGGTATCCGACTACGTTCAAAGAGCATAAATGGATAAATTTTCATGATATTTAGTGTCACTCAGATTAGAATATATGCATAAAATTGTTTTAAGGACATTTTGACAAAAAATTAACTTAGAATAATCTTTTTCCAAATGTTCTCCTTTTGTCAAAAATGCTTCTTTAGAATAATATTTTGCCTGTATATAGCTCAAACCTCTGTTGAGAGGCTCAACTAGAATTTTTGAAATATATAACTTAAAGGGGGGTTATTCATATTTTACGACAACAGAGGGGAGAAATTTTAGGAAAAAAACGCCAATAATTATTTCAATTGGTGGTAACTCTGAAAATAATGTGAATTTTACAAAAATTCTAGTTGAGTCTCTGTAGAGAGGTCTGAGCTATATACAGGCAAAATATTATTATAATAGAAGCATTTTTTACAAAAGGAGAACATTTGGAAAAAAGGTTATTCTAAGTTAATTGTTTGCCAAATTGTTATATTTACATAATTTTGTCAAAATGTCCTTAAAACAATTTTATGCATATATTCTAATCTAAGTGACACTAAATATCATGAAAATTATCCATTTATGCGCTTTTTTAAAATCACGGTTCCGAAAGTAGTCTTATACCTTAAGAGGATTTCCTGTTGCTTGTAGAGAGGCATATATTGTAATAAGTAACTTTATTTGAGTTGATTAACTAAATGTATCTTAGATGAACAATTTATTTTATCAGTTCATAAAATGTATTTTGAAAGACGACCTTTTTATCACTTAGTTTTACAAAGTCTGATTTATTCAATGGAAACTTTCGTGGGGAGATGCGTCATTATGATTGGACCACAGTGGACATTAATGAAGTTCAAAAATCTCTAAGATATGGTTTACACGATACTCACTGTTACCTTGGTAATGGAGTGAAAAATTCGGTAAGTTAATGTCCCTAAAACTTGCGGAAGTTTTATTTTATTTTTTTATAAAAGTAATCGGGAAAAGCGACAGAATTTTTAACGAAAACTCATATCTGAGAACCTTTTCCTTAATTTCTTTTAAATCTCTAAAAATGTACTGAAATTCATCGTCAAAGTATTTAAGGAAGAACTTTCGAAAATTTTGTAATGATCCAAAGTCAATCGTCGATTTTATCGTAAATAATTATCGTAAGCAATATCAACTGAGATGAAATCTTATTTCCATCCAATTTACAGTTTCATTCAAAAAACCTTAATTGTTTCAAACCAAATATTGAAATATTGATGTCAATCATTATACAGGGTGCCTCGAAACTCAATGTCAAGCGAAGCACGAGGTGAAAGGGGGAATCATCAATTCTGGTGAAAAATCATTAAAAAAAACCTCCCTATCTTTTGGTTAAGCAATAACTAGCTCATTTTGAAAAATTGACACCTTTCATCACATCGTTAGGTACTTTGACCACAAAATTCATAATTTTACAGTGATATTTTCAGTAACATTCGATTAGATAGACGTACATAATCACAAGTTGAGCAAAAAACTTTTCTAGTTTAGTTAAAATTAACGTAGTATGTTTGAATCGGGGCTTAAGAAAATTATGTCACCTTTGACCTCCACAAAAAGAAAAATATTACATAAAACCCAAGGTAAGCTATTTCGAAAGATAGCTGATTAAGCTAAAATTCTAAAATGGTATAACATTTGTTCTTTTTTTTTATCCATAATCATAGAGAATCTTTAGATTTGCAGAACATCTTCATTTTAAAAACACTTCAGTTGAACTACCTCCTCTCATCATTAGATACTGTAGCCACAAATTTCAGAATGCTACAACGATTTTGTAACTAGCGTCATTTTTCATAGGTGTGCTATAACTCACAATTCGAGCAAAACACTTTGCCGGTTTGAGAAAATGTCACCTAACTTTGACTCTCTATAAGAAGAAAAATATTGAACATTACTTTAAGAAAGTTATTTTAAAGATGACCTATTAAGTTAAAATTTCAAAATGATGCAACACTTGATACATTTCTATCCATAACAATTATTGCAAATTTTTTTTTAAAAATGACTTCCTTTCAAAATACTCAATCTTAAGGTATCCGACCACCCTAAATTCATGGTTTTTTGAAAAATGGACAAATTGTTTTATGATTTTATTTTATGGGCCATCTTATTGGCTTCATAAAAATACCAAGGTTTTTGTTTTCCTTTCACTAGAACAAAAACTACAGGTGTTTTAGTAAAAGTAGATGCCATAACTTTACATAAGATGTCAAACTTTAAAATGCGTTTTACTCAAAATGTGTTTTTCGAAAAGCACAAAGGGGACAGTGATTGCTCAAAAAGTTTTTAAAATAATTTGCTGAAATTTTTTGTTAATGTTTTGTTTAACAGAAGTGTTTTAACCTTCAGATTTATCAATCACTGTTTTATTACAAAATTTACGGTTTTTGATGTGAATATAATCACTGTTTTTTTAAGCAATTTCATACAATAACTAAGATAAAGTTCTCTAGTTTTTGTAAGAATTAAAATATCTCTTATCCTGAAGGTCATTTCAAAAAGGAATAACAAAGTAATATACCAAAATTGAAAAAATTGTTTATTTACTATTTGTACAGAGCGGGCCCCGTCTATGCAGTTTTTTGTCAATTTTTACCCATTTTAGTAGTAATAGTTTATTTTTCTCTTTTTAATTTTAGCCTTTTTTTCTTAAAATGTATTGGTTCACTCCTAGGAGAGCTCACACCTTTGGCGCGAATTACTATGGTTGGCGATAATTGCGCCATCTTGGTAACCCTACTTTTAAACACTACATACAACAACCGTAACTATTTCTAGCATTTTCGTATTTTGTGGGCACGCATTTCGAATTTCATTTTGCTGTTGGTCTCCGGGCTGGCTGCGTGCGTGAGGGAATATACTTTAGAATTTTTTACTTTGTTAAATGCGAGAGGTAAGAAAGAATTGATTGAATGGTGTATGAAGGAAGGATTGATTGCTTCGAGTTATGAATGTCCTAAATGTAATGATCGGCATGATGTAACATGGTCGGCAATAAAACACTTTCTTCGAAATCGTACCAGCCACGCCGAATGTAAATATGTCCGACCATTACATCGCAGAATAAATATGGCGGCGCTCACACGATCATTCGGATTAAGGCTTTCTTAAAATCTGTTCTTACGCTGTACCCTCCACTCGGAAAAGATCGACAGTAAGATAGTAAGTGCTGTTTTTATATTTTTTATCTTAAATGTTTAATTTCTGTATTGTTTACATATATTTTCATTATGCATCCAACTTATCCCGCTGTATTTCCATGCCGCCATTGTCAGTTTCGCTTGGCGCCATCTTATTCTGGCTTGGCGCTTTTTTCGGTTTGTCGCCAAGGGTGTGGGCTCTTCTAGGATTTTACCATTGTATTAAATAAATCTAAAAACTACAAAAAAAATCTCCATATATCCATTATTTTAAAGAAAAAAGTCGTCACAAGTAGTCGGATACCTTAAGTGTGTAACTTTTAAATTTTGTAAAAAATTTAAAGACAAAACGGAATTTTTTTTTGTAATACTTCAAAAATAAAATCCATTTAAGTGTTTGTCTTATACACGAATGCAGGCTTTATATCTCTTTAAAAGTAGTCACTTGAGGATTCATGAGTAATTAGCTAAATTTATTTCTCCCACTACTTAAGCAATTTCTTTGTCAGGGTTCAAATATATTTTCGATTGTCAAAAACTTCGAACATTTAATTTATTAAAGCAGGGATGGGCAATAGCGACCCTTAAGGCTGTTTTTGCCATCTGTACGAGAGCGTGAACTTAACGCCGAACACATTTCAGGAAAGAAATATGCCTCAATTTTCATAAAAATTTGTGACACACTAACTCATACATTTGTTTATTATTTAAAGTTTAAAATTTCAAGATTTCATAAATAAACAATCTTTCCTATTAACATTAGGGATAGTTCAATTAGCATTATGACATAGGAGGAAAAAACCGCGAAACACACTTTATAAAAGAAAAACCAACTCGGATAAAAATGAGCAGTATGAGAAAATAAGTAACGTTTTATGGGATAGTGAAGCCAGAATATAAGATTAATGTTTGAGTGCTTTTATATCTGAAAAAATATTCCAAATTTGGGTCCTATTCCTTAACGTTAACCGAAGACAGCCTTAAAGAGTTTTTTTTGTGGTCCCCCAAGAAGGTTTAAGGTATCAGACTACGTTCGGAGCCATGATTTTAAAAAAAGCGCATAAATGGATAATTTTCATGAGAGTGTCACTTAGATTAGAATATATGCATAAAATTGTTTTAAAGGCATTTTGACAAAAAAAATTGTTTATATACAATATTTTGGCAAAATATTAATTTAGAATAACCTTTTTTCAAAATGTTCTTTTATGAAAAATGCTTCTATTATAAAAAAAATATTTTGCCTGTATATAGCTCAGACCTCTGCACAGAGGCTCAACTATGATTCATTTTATCCAATACATTTTATCCAATACAAAAAAATCGACCGATGAATCGAACCCAGACCTCGTGCATAGTACGCAGACGATATATCAACCAAGCTATGAAATTTAATTGTATAAAAGCTAAGCATAAATTTCGAAGGCTTTTTTCTCCGAATTTACTGACCATTCGGCGGAATTACATTGAGTTTTGAACACCGGAAAGGAGTACTACTATTACACCAAGTCTCGACCCCAAATGAATTTCCTTAGTCGTGCCCTCTCCTTGAAAGTAAATTTTAACTAAACCTACAAAGTGTTTGGACCGGCTTGTAACTGAGATTAATATCACAGCTATGTAACATCATGTTAGTGAAAAATCCAATGCAAAACTTAAAATTTTAGGTCACATTACCTAATAAAGGGATGGGTTGCTGTAAATTTTCCACATTAAAAAAAATTTGCTCGAGTCATTGCTTAACCAAATGATAGTTTTTTTTAAATTTTTCCCAGAACTGATATCACCCCGTGCCTGCTTGACTTTTGGGACAACCTGTATATGTCATACGTATAATCAAAATTTGTTTGTAAGACAGAAATTTTAGAGAAATGATTATATACTGACCCTATACAACAGAACATTCTGGAGATTAAACTTAACATATATGTTGAGTTTTCTTTTTATTAAACTTGAATTCTAGCGTTATCGAAGTATTCTTCATTCAGCATTATAAATCCTGTGTTAAACAATATGCTATTACATATTTTGGTAGTAAAAGTCAAGTTGTCTGTATAGGTCCTTATATTGTTACGGGATTGACCGTCTACTAAATGCAGGGAAAGTCTCCGCTATTAGCAGGCAAGCTCTTTTGGAGCAAATAGTAATATATTCTTTTCCAATAGGAAACATACACCCGTAAATCCTCAACACACATTCAAATATCACACAATCAATATTTCGCACAGTATAAATAAAACACACAGTCGCTGTCAGTTTAGTTCTGGAGTCCAATGTTACTTTCCTGTGCATAGTCCTTATAAAGAAGGAGGTTTACACTTTATGGAAACGATTTTGATTGTTAATTTTTATTTATAAATGCCGTATTTTATGTGGATATTTGATTCTATATGATATCCATGATTCTTGACAATACCTCCAGCTCTGATTTTCCGTGTAAGTAAACTTTTTTTAGTGTTCTTACGCCGATTTTACTCCATTCCTCTTTTCCAAAGTACATTGGAGAAGTGTCAGATGGTGTTACAGGTATTTCATCAAATTGGACACGCTTTATTCCTGTTTCTAATTCTTTCTTTGTTAAATAAGCGGCAGTTGACATAGACATGTGACTAGAGGCTTTGTCCATATGAAGCTCAACTTTATCAATGTCCTTTCCATATAAGGCCGGAATTTCTTGAAAAATTGGTTCTAAAATATTCTACTGATAGTAGAGTGAATTAATTTTGGCTTTACTTGAGACATTTTTTGAATTTTAATTTGTCGTAACAAAATCCTGCAACCATCATGAATCACTTTAGGAACATTTCTGTACACTAACGAATCTATTTTGCACGGTCATCCCCATCGAGGAATAGAAAATGGAACTTCTTCTATTGCTGTCACTTAAATATACCCATGTCTCATCGAGTGTTACCACAAATTTCCGTGTTTCAGTAGCTAGGTGTTTTTTAGCAATGTGTTTTGGCAAAGTAAATGAAGTTTAGGTTTACACATATTTTTTAACTTTAAATCTTTGTGAATGATTTTACTTGAAGTACCGGTAGACATTCCTATTTTCGATGCAATGAATTTTTGAATTGGCGGATTTTCTTTCAGAATCGGAGACAATTTTTTGATAGTTGCTTGCGTTTGAACAGTCTTAGGATGAGGTTTCAGCATCATGTTTTTCATTTTTGTTTTCAGTTTGACGTTTCTTTTTCGTCTTCCAAATTTAATATTTTATAAATACCTTTTTTGTAATGCAATAACCAAGATTTTTACACTGCTTTATAATTTGTTGATAAGAATATTTCTCCTCGGAAAGCGCAATTACCTAACATTCTATCCATTTTAGAAGCTATTTTTAAAAACAATCTTTTATTTTGTGATGGGACTTTCATCGCGTTTTCTTTTAACAGTCCTCTTGGGGTTCTTCGGGGCCAGAATGGCAATTCTTTCCAGCCAACTCGAGAAGAAGAACGTGATTATGCATATTAGGAATCATATATATAATAGAAGTTTAGCGTTTGCGAAGTGGCTACGGGAGGTCATTGACCAAGTGTGGAAGTGATTAAGATAGCGTTTTAGAAGAATACCAAGTCCGAGAATTAACCCACCCGTACCTGTATATTCAAGCAAAGGGAGGATACGAAACCACAAGGATTAGAGCCTAATTAAAGCCACGTCAGTTAGGATAAAGAAAGTAGCTGTTTACCTAGACATAGCGGTAAGGGATTTTGATTAAGCTATAAGGAAAGTGAGTGTATTAGTGAGATTAGAATTAATCTGTAAAGTTAGATATGGTGGTCAATTACGCGATTATTTGGTAATATGAGTTGTGTTTTCTCATTCCAGATCTACTTACTTTGATTATTATTATTATTGTGATAAAGTTAAGGTTTTAATGAACATATATTAAAATGAATCATATGTCTGGGTCTTCGTTCTTTTCTACCGAAACAGGTCGCTTTGATAATGTAGAACAGGGGCACCCACGACCAGGTGCCTCACAATTTTATATTCCAATCAGAAGAAAACTGGACAGAAATCTGATCATTTTTAGGGAATGAGGCGACAATTTGTCTTAACCATGTGAATCACATGTTTTGTCCTAATTTATTGATGCTCTAAAATTTTGCTCTTTTTTTACGTTTTTGATTTGAAATCCATATCTTCCATATTTTGCCACTAGGAGCGCAACCATAGTTTGCATCAGATCGATCGTAGTCGTTTCACTATACTCATTTGCATCGCTGTAGTACTCTCCTTTTCGCAAGTATTTTCAGGTTATAGGAACTTTCCTATGCACGCTATATATACTTTATCATTTTATATGTGTCGTTATGTTTTAAATTATGTACCAAAAGAAGACTTTCTTTGTTATGTATTAACTTGCATGTTGTTAGATAATCATTGATATTTCGTATTATTTTTCAGATCAAAGCACCGATATCATACCCAAAAATTCAAGAATATAAGGAAGTTTCTTCTTGCATTTCAAAAGAATTTCAAAATGGAGGTCAAAGAAACGATTTCAGTTTTCTTTCATACTTTTGTATATTAATTGCTGTTTATACCTCTACAATTATTAAAAATTAAGCTTTGTAAAAAATTTTGTAATGTATATATAAATGTAATGGAATGTAAGCTTTGTAAAAAAATGATTTAATAAAGTAAATTTTCAGCGAAATATTATAGTTGAATTTAAACAATTGCTTTACTTAAAACACTAAAGACCGGAAATAACTGTTTGGATTTTTAAATTTTGGAAACGGAAATTTTAGTTACTTTTTGTAAATTGAAATATTGGTGGTATGCCTTACATGTTTTACGAGAATTCGAGATTATTGAACAATAAAAACGAAACTCATTTGCGCATCATCCCGTAGAGGGCAAAGCCATACTGTACCCGTCTCTTTGTCAGTTCATCTGACCTTGGGCGCTGAAGTGCATGAGCAGATGTTCCGATAAGGTGGTCAGTCTGAGGCGAAACTATAAATAATAAAAATTTTTAGCATACAAGTGTAAATAAATATATAAACTCTGCAATTCTGTGTTTAAAGGCCGCATCACACGTACACGTTCCAAGCAGTTTTTCATCCAATTCGTGCAAATTTTACTCAGTTTCCATAGCAACCGCTTTAGAACAATTTTTTGCTAGGCAGCTCAAAAAGTTGTTCCAATTAAAAAATGCTTGAAATTCCAGCCAATGTGGTTCTTCGGTGCCCTACGTCATAAACAAGATGGCGGCTTCGGTTTCGTCTAACACATCAGATATGCCGTATAATATTTTAATGGTGTATAATATTTTAAATAGGATGGTGTTCCATTTCTGCTTACACCTATTAACAAAAGTGCAAGCGAAATAAAAGAAATAATTTTGGTTGTTCGTTTTCCGAAGCAGAAAAATCGGCGAGTAATTTTTCTATGTGGAGATAGAGCGCGGCTAACGTTAGAGCATGTAGTTTTGTTTACGGCAACCCTTCCCCCTCAGATTCGGTCAAAAATTGGACGAAAAAATTGCACGAAAAATATACGTGTGATACGGCCTTAAGGATTAATATTTTTAAATGTTTTTATTAAATATAATTTAAAACTTTCCTTGAAATAAGTTCTTTTTTAAACACGTAGGAAATAAATTACCTTGATATGTTTATATGTTAGCATATTAAAGATAGCAATTTTTTACATTGCTATAACTTTTCACTTACCGTTAGGGTACTAGAAATTTTATTGCTAAGTGTCGATACTTCTTACAAGGAAACTATTTAATATATAATACTTTATGAGCCATAATATAATGGCACCTATTCAAGATCTTCCTTTTAATATGAGAAGTATACTTTGAAGTTATACTAGAATCTATAAGTTAACTCCACTTCAGGAATTTTGAACAAAAGAGTTGACATGCAGTCATGGCTTACTTATGGAAATGGACTTCACTCATTCATCCGGGTTCTGTGTTTCTTCGCATTGATCTCGGAAGAAATTTCCAAATCCTATAAAAGTAATAGTTTTCTGTATTCTAATTTCTAATATTCTCCTGTATAGATTTTACCAATTACTTTTCTGAAAATATGTATAAATAAAGTGATAAAAAGATGACATGTATATATAATTAAAAGGTATCAGACTACGTTCGGAACCGTGATTTTAAAAAAGCGCATAAATGGATAATTTTCATGATAGTTAGTGTCACTTAGATTAGAATACATGTATAAAATTATTTTAAGGATATTTTGACAAAAAAGAAATATTTAAGTATAATATTTTGGCAAAAAAAAATCAACTTAGAATAATCTTTTTTCCAAATGTTCTCCTTTTGTGAAAAATGCTTCTATTATAATAATATTTTGCTTGTATATAGCTCAGACCTCTCTACAGAAACTCAACTAGATTTTTTGAAAAAAGTCACATTTTCAGTGTTACCACCAATTGAAATAATTATTCACGTTTTTTTCTTAAAATTGCTCCCCTCTGTTGTCATAAAATATGAATAAACCCACTTCTAAGTTATATATTTCAAAAATTCTAGTTGAGCCTCTGAACAGAAGTCTGAGCTATATACAGGCAAAATATTATTCTAATAGAAGCATTTTTCACAAAAGGAGAACATTTGGAAAAAAGATTATTCTAAGTTAATTTTTTGCCAAAATAATGTATTTAAATAAATTTTTTTTGTCAAAATGTCCTTAAAACAATTTTATGCATATATTCTAATCTAAGTGACACTAAATATCATGAAAATTATCCATTTATGCGCTTTTGAAAATCACGGTTCCGAACGTAGTCGGATACCTTAATATTCAATTTATAGTAAGTAATGTTGAACTAATCAAACACGGGGTAGTAAGGCAAATATGATGGGAGAAATTTATTATTTAAATATAAGATTTTAAGAAAGAAAGTCTTCAACCGTTTACCTATTGAAATAGATTAAGCTCATTTGGTCAAACCACAGAAGTGAAGTGATTAGTGTCCGAGGCAGCCTAGTGGCAATAGTCACGAACTCATGGCCAGCGTTTCATGAGTTCGAGTCCTGGTGCTACAAAAAACACGTCATGTAGAGGAGCTCTGATGCATGTTAAATCTGTTGTAACATAAAACCCTCCCGTTTGTATGGTGTGGAAGTAGGAGAGTAGGGCGACAGCTCAGGTACCGCCCTTGTTACTTGATTGGGGCTCAAAAGTAAGAGGTCCGTTGCCCAAAGCCCACATACTGCTTTATAATGTGACGTTTATAAACACTCATTCACTTAAAATAGTGCAGTTTACTTATACTGTTTACTACATGTTTCACATATGATTACAACAGGGATCAAAACAGAGAGGTGAATTTTCTATTGAGTATTATGAAATAAATACAAGGAGAGAGTGAAAATTCAACTTGAGGCATCAGTCCGTTTTGGAGATTATACCGTAAACAGCGCAAAACGGTGGTTGGATGCCTAATAAAATATACGGTATCCGAATTTTTTTTTATTAGACTAAAAAAAGGGATAATCAACTATTTCTTATTACTAAATCGTGACTATATGAAGTTTAATTTTAATATCTTAAATTTTTTTTAAATACTACTTTATGATGAAATATTTTATTTTTTGAAAATTTTATGAACAAAATGTTTTGCTTTGTAATATAAAGTTTGAAGCTAATGTGTTAATGATAATTCTAATTTACTGTAGGAAAAAAAAAGGAATTCGCACATTTTGAGAGAATGTGTTTCATTGCGGTTTCAAAAGTATAACAAAAACACCAAAATCATCAATTTTCGAGCCCTACTGCTTCAAATTCCCACAATTTTATACACTCAAATACATTGGTACTATATTTGCAAATGCCTACCTTATTATATTGATTCAACTAATGATGAGAAAATTTCTGTTTTCAAATGATACGATGAGTTGTTTCAGTCTTGAACTAGAAACTATTCTTTTTTTCAACTGCTTCTAGGTGCCCTTTCATTATTTTCTACTGAAATTGGAAGTATTTTTTTAATGTATATCATGCTTAGATTTAAAATCCACATAATTTAACTGTGAAAGAAGTACAATAATTGTAATAAAACTAATTCTTAGTACATGCTCTAAACATCAATTCTTAAGTGTTAAGTTTTCCGATTTCAAAGTATTTCAATAGTTATGTGATGGGCTTTGCATTTTTGCTTATCACAATGTTATTAGCATGAAGGAAAAATGTTGAAAGCTTAATGAAAATGTACTAGATGGCAGCACGAGCTAACTTTAAAAACGATCGCCATTCTTAAATTTCAAAAGGATTGTTCATGTGAATCGTATAAATAAAATAATTTTCAAAAGTAGTAACTCAATCAATAGTAGTATGTGAGAGTAAGTAAAACTTTGCATTGAAATATTTTTCAAGATACTTTAAATTCAAATTATAAAAAAATGCTTGTTACAAACGGCAGTGAATTGATTCGTAACAAATACTAAAAATAACCCTACCCTATTCTTTGTTGTATATCTTTTGGATTTATGGATACTTGTATAGCAAAATACAGTTGTTACCAACATAAAAGTTAGGTTGACTTAAATAATAAAGTTTTTTTTTCTGTAAATGCATAAACATATCCCCCCCCATGCTAACTACTTTACATAACCACTAACCATTATCCACCCGTTACCATGGGTATTTTATGATGTATGAATATATGTACTGTTAATATATTGGGTTGGAGGGAAAGTTCTATCGTATTCTAAATAGGCAGGTGATTTTTCTTGTAAATAAAAAAAAAAAACATCTAGCTAGTGAGTCATTCGGATTTTTTTTGTTTTTTTAGCTGCTGTATAAAATAAAAGGAGCCCTTTTTTACCGTTCATCATATTTACTTGCGATATTTAAAGTGAAAATCATGTCAGTAGATAAAGTGCATTTACGACACAGCATTTTGTATGAATTTCAAAAAGGAAGCAACGCATCGGTTGCATTAAAAAATTTATGTGCGGTATTCGGAAAAATGGTATTGTAAATGTCCGTACTTGTCAAAGATGGTTCAGCAAATTTCGTTCCGGGGATCTGAGCGTCCAAGAAAGTGATCGATCTGGACGACCATCCAAGATCGATAATGATGTTTTGCGATCCATGTTGGAAAATAATCCACATTTAACAAGTCGAGAAATTGCAGAAGAGTTTCGCATTCATCATACATGGAGATCACAGTAAATCCCTTGGGTTTGTGTTAAAGCAAAGTGTTTGTGTTCCACATAAATAAACGAAGAATTTTTCTAATCGTGTAAGAATGTGTTCATCACATCTGATTAGACATAATGTGGGGCCGTTTTTGTACAATCTGATTACTGGAGATGAAAAGTGGATTCTTTACGAGAATATTAAGAGAAAAAAATCTTACTGCAAATCAGGAACATCATCAGCAACAGTTCTAAAACCATGTATCCATCAACGAAAAGTATTGCTTTGCTTGTGGTGGGACAGGAAAGGTCCAGTATACTACAAGTTGCTGAAACAGAGAAAACCATCAACGCGGATCTGTACTGCAATCAGCTGGATAAATTGAATGCAGTTTATCAAACAAAAAAGGCCAGCATTAGCGTTCAGAAAAGGAATAGTGTTCCACCACGATAATGCTCGACCGCATACTGCAATGGTGATACAACAAAAACTGAATGCGTTAGGATGGGAAGTCCTTGGTCACCCACCGTATTCACCTGACATAGCACCATCTGATTATTACCTGTTCAGATCTCTGCAAAATTATCTAACGAGAAAAAATTCAAGTCTTTTGAAAGTGTTTCTAAGGCAGTTGCTGACTATTTTAACTCCAAAGACGAGAACTTGTACAAAACAGGAATTCACAGGTTACCTGAAAGATGGCAACAAGTTGTAACAAATAACGGAGCATATATAACTGATTATTAAACACATATTTTTGTAAATGAATTCAAATATTTTCTTTAAAATACGCCAAAACTTTCCCTTCAACCCGATATATGTATAAATTACTGATACTTAAGTCCTAGCATTAAGCGCGTGATTGTATTGAAAAACATTCTTATAACCCTCACTTCTTGATTTAAAAAGGACAAGACTTGAATTTTTAAATTGAAGCTGAATTATCTTTAACACTACCCCAAAGTGGATTTCCTGAAAACCAATTTTTAGTGGATCGCTACTCAAAACAATAAACATGTTTTCTAAATTTAAAGTCTAAGTCTAACAGTTCAAAAACTGAAATTTTTTTTTATCAATACACTCCGTAACACCTCTTGAGAGTCGATTTCCGTAAGACTCATTCTTAGCGGATTTCAACCACCACCACCACAACAACAAATGTATAACACATTTCATTACTGTACGTCCAGTAATTCAAAAACGGAAATTTTTTTTTGTTTATACGCCCCAGTATCATAGGCAAAGGGCATCACCTTTTCAAAATACTAGCACTAAATAATGCACCATAAGAATTAAAAATAAGCGCAACTCAAAGAAAATATCAGTACCCGTACAGCATTCGGGCAAACCAGTTGCGGCAAACTTTCGGAAACCCATACGATGTAACAGTTAAATGAAGCAAAAATACATCTATTTCAAAAGTTAAATATTTAATTCTTTATGTACTGGTCATTTTTTTTTATTTCCACCTAATTTTAAGTCATTGTGCTTTAAAAAGAATTTAAATATAAGGGAGTTAAACAATCTCTTATTGCTGAATTATTATTACCAAAAGGAGCAAATAAATAAAAAATAATTGTTTAATTATGTGGAAATATCAATGATTAAACTTCAATAAGAAATGATTTTTAAAATTATGTCGCCTCGATTAAAAGAAAATATTTGACAATTATTTTTCTTCACTTAAATTAAAACTTTAAAACAATAACTAAAGAGTGTTTTTTTTCAGGTATAGAAGTTTAAGTTGGCATTACTTTCCAAGATGGCGACCGATTTAACAGCTGTCAAGTGATTTATTCTCAGTTTGGTTCGGCAATTCATCATGAATAGACTCACGCCTGAACAACGCTTTCAAATTGTGCAATTTTATTTCGAAAATAATGGTCGATTTTCATAAGCGAATTTTGTTTAGGATTGAAGCGCACTTCTGGTTGAATGGCTGCGTCAACAAACAAAACTGCCGCATTTGGAGTGAAGCTAATCCACAAGTGTATGTCGAAACACCGTTACATCCAGAAAAACTGACTGTTTGGTGCGCTTTATGGGCTGGTCGAATCATTGGTCCGTACTTCTTCAAAAACGATGAAGGCCACAACGTTACAGTCAATGGTGATCGGTATAGAGCCATGATTACTAACTTTTTCATTCCTGAATTGAACAATCATGATGTCCAGGAGCTGTGGTTCCAACAAGACGGCGCAACATGTCACACAGCTCGTGCCACAATCGATTTATTGAAAGACACGTTTGGTGACCGCCTAATTTCACGTTTTGGACCTGTGAATTGGCCTCCAAGATCTTGTGATTTAACACCGCTAGACTATTTTCTGTGGGGCTATGTAAAGTCATTGGTCTACGCGGATAAGCCACAAACGCTTGACCATTTGGAAGACAACATTCGTCATGTTATTGCCGATATACGGCCACAAATGTTGGAAAAAGTCATCGAAAATTGGACGTCCAGATTGGACTACATCCGAGCCAGCCGTGGCAGTCATATGCCAGAAATCATATTTAAAATGTAATGCCACAAGATTATCTTTCGAATAAAAAAAATTCATGTCAATCGAATAATACATCGTTGTTTCATTGTAATTTAAAGTTCTATGCCTCTAAAAAACACCCTTTATTAACTCTGTACAGTTGTTTCTATTTATTCAAATAAAGTTTTATACTATTTCCAGATAAATTTGAAAAAGATTTATCCATAAATTGCTATTTTCTATTCCAAAGTATAATGAGATGATTTTCTCGGCCTTGTTCAGGAAAAAGATATTCTACATAGCTTGTTTTTATCGTTGCTAAGCAACGATCGTGGATGGCAGTATCAATAAGGTAATGAGCTACTCGAGAAATTTTAAATCGCTGGAATTTCTTACGATATTTTTCTGGAATAAATATTAAGTTGGATTGAATTTATTTGTGCATACAGTTTACTTTGTGGGGCTCAAGTACATTTTAATTAATTATGAATTGAATAAAATAGTCGACGTTCTTAAGAACTTTTAGTAAGACACTGTAAATATATGGTTAATATTTAAAGACAAGAGTTTTAATCGCGATTGTAGTGAAATTTATGTTTGGATAATCTTATTCGACCTTTTGAAATTAATGGTTACCACGATCGCTCCGGAATTTAACTCACTATTGGTTTAAATGGATTATAAATACAACTTCAAATATTGAATGAATTTGGATTATATTTTTAAGTTAGGTGAAAAAAATCCCCACAATATTTTTACCTCTATCAGTGTAGTTGTCTAATATCTGCAATTGCAGTGGAATTGGTTTTTTAATGCTATTTTTTACAGCAAACAAGAAAGTGAGCTTGACCTAATCCACTATTCTAAGCTTCAAATCCACCAAATTTTACGTTTATGAGAGAGAGAAAGATCAAAATACATTTATCCAAAAAGGAATACATGTTTTGGTTTTAAAGAATCTCTGAAGGCACACTCATTTTCATAAATTTAGGATAATTCAGAATCACATGGAAATCGAAGTCTAGAGTAAAAGTGTTTGAGCTGTAGATTTACCACACACAATTTTTCAAGAACAATATGCAAATTACAGGAAGCCATCAGAGGACTTCTATTGTACGTCATAATGACGAGAGTGCAAGAAAGGGGTAAATTGTAAGGAATGGTGGCAAAGAAATACATTTTTTAAGTGTTCTGAAAGCCGCTCAGTGCCATAACTGAATAACGGAAATTATATTTGTCGAGTGCCAGCGCGAAGCGTTTATACTTAGGCATAACTGAATAGCTATTGCACAGAGTATGCATATAGAGGATTTTTTATGTGGTAGAGTTTTCGATCTCCTGGAATGTGGGCGTATTCAGATGGAAGTATTCGAGGAAGTTAGAACTGCCCAAAATGACAACTCTAGGCTTTGGTAATAATTCCAAAGTGACGGAAATGCCAGTAAACGTTACGCCTCTGAATTTCAATGCATAATGAAGACCGGTATTAGGCATAACTGCCAAAAGTAGACAGAACACAGCATCCAATCTGTCTCGTCAGCTATCTGCAGCCACGGCACTGACAGTTTCAATGCAAACCGTGTACAAACATTTTGGACATACTGGTCTATATGCTTGAATGTCTGTCGGATATGTTACACTCACGGCAACTCACTGTCACCAGCAGTTAACCTGGAGCAGAGAACATGCGATGCATGTGTGTGCATCGTCACAGTGGGCTTGTGTGATGTTTTTCGACGAGTTCGAGATTAACTTGCAGTCTGATTCACGTCGAACTTTCATTTAAAGAACCCCTGATACCCATTACCATCAATACAACATCATTCAATCATCGAGCAATCCTGCACCGTTACGTTGGTGCACGATTGCTCGTTTGGGCGGTATTATACTGGTCTCGAAAACAGATTTGCATGTTCAAATCGAAGCCATGGCAAGTCAAACTTATCTGGACACCTCTCTGAAACATGTACGTTTGCTTAGAAGTGACATGAGTTCAAAATTTGGGTTTAGGGATGAAAATGCCCATCCTCACTAATAATACACATCGTTAGCGAATGCCTTCAACCTAAGGATATCACCCGTATGGAATGAGTAGCATTCTCACTTGGCTTGAATCCGATAGAGCATGTGTAAGACATGCTTGACCGATGAGTTGTGACCCGTCAACTACTTTCTACATGAATACCGGAACTTTGGAGGGTATTGTTTGCTGAGTAGAGTAATCTTCCCAAGATTATTTCGGTAATTTGACATTCAGCATGCCTAGTCTTTGTGGTGACTGTATTTCATCGTATGGGAGATATACAATACATTAACCATCATATTAACCACATTATTTTAATTTTTAGTAAAGGGGGTGCTTTTTATAATTGCTTCAGTGAGCAAAAATCAGAATTTTTATCACAATAGTATTATACATGCACAGCCTTTTTTTGTTCTTTATCTTTTGTTTAATAAATGGGCATTACTAATAAGCTATGTTTGTTTAGTTCTGAACCTTTACTTGCCGGAGTTGGCACGATCTTTAATTTATGGACATGAGTGTAATTTTACAATGTATTACGCTATATCCTTCATATTTTTGCTTTTGATGGCTAATACTCCGTATACAATCTACACTTGATTGTAATTTTCAATGCATTCATTTACGTATATCGGGCATTTAGTACTTCAGTAATTTAGAAATATTTATAAATTTGTCCCATTGACTATTACAGTTATTAAGCAGAATTTACATGTATTTATGCGGGTGAATGTTATTCACATATTAATAATAATAAAAGAACTTTCCATGAGTACTCAAGTAAATATTTTTAAAATTTTTATTAAAGGTTAGAATATTATTTTAGAAAATTATTTCACAACTGGTTTTTCATTAATGTATACATTATTGCTTTTCAAGCAAGCAAGCAAAAATTTCGAGACTCAAATTTTTCGTGTACTGAAAAACGTACTTATGTCAACATCGGAGCTTGAAAATTTGCATCAGGTTTTCTTAAAAATAAATCAAATTTAAGAGAAAACATTCTCCTAGAATACATAGATATCTTTTTGTAGAATCATAACAATATATACAATTTGTGTCCATATAAAGGGTTTTTTTCAATGACTTCTTTCTGAACTATTAGGATTTTGAGTTCTTTATTCTACTTGATGAGTTGGAACAGTGAAGGCAATTCTATATAGATACTTTTTTTTGTTTTATCATATAGATATCAATATATAAGCACATCATTTTCACACAATTCTGTCCTAGTTCATATATGTTTTGGTTCTTCCTTCATCCAGATAAGCTCTTTATACGCAATGGAAAAAAACTCTCACAGTTACTTAGGAACTATACTTACTTGCAAAGTCCTTTTTGGATGACGATTGAATCAATTCTGTTACTGGATTCTAATAATCAAAAATGGTTTTGTGTACCAATCGTTGATCAGAATCCTATCATGCACCTGGATTACTGTGGTTCCTTATTTTAATGTATTATGTAAAGTTTTAAGTTTTTTTACAATGTAATCAATAATTGGCTCGGTGGCTTAGAGATAGCGTGCCCTCCTAGTAAGACTAAGGTTGCGGGTTCGATCCCGGCTGGAGTCGATAGATTTTCTGGACGCGAAAATCGTAGGCACGCATGTCTTATGATTATGTGGCATGTAAAAGATCCTTTCAGTATCAATTTGGATCTGGAACTCTTGGCAAATTTAAAATTCTCGGTAATATTTAGCATCCGATGAGGGCTTAAACTGAATAAATTCGAAAGCTACCACTAGACGGTGTTATCATGAAATGGCTTTCATATTTAGGATCTAACCATGTATGAAAGGCTTAGTTGCCAATATACAACTAATTAGGAAAAAAGAAGACAAAATGATACATCCGAACTGCTTTTATACCACATCTTAAAACGTATATTGAATACAATTTTCTAAGCTTCCACATCATGTAAAAAGGCATTCGTGAAATTTTATATATTTTTGTTGCTTATCTTAAAATATCTTTCCTTTAACATCCTAACCTATAGCCGTGGGAGAAGTATATTTCCTACCAACTTCATTAGTTTTTAAATGTCTATGAGAAGCTACTTTCTCAAATATGATTTGTGCTACTCACACTTCGGGTAGAGCTACAACCGATTTCTAGGTTTTCAAATCGTAAGCACAAAGGACGAACTACTAATTTCCTGAGTAGCAAGAAAGCTGTTCCAGACAACGTACAATCGACTACCTAAAGGTCGTATCCTTTTCGTCCAATTTTTGTACTTATCTGAGGGGGAAGAGTTGCCGTATACAAAACGACATACTCTGACGTCAGCCGCGCTCTATCTCCACATGGAAAAATTACTCGCCGATTTTTCTGCTTCGGAAAACGAACATCCAAAATTATTTCTTTTATTTCGCTTGCGCTTTTGCTGATAGGTGTAAACAGAAATGGAGTACCATACTATTTAAAATATTATACGGCGTTAAAATATTATACACCATTAATATATTATACAGCATATCTGATGTGTTAAACGAAACCGAAGCCGCCATCTCTTGTTTAGGACGTAGGGCGCCGAAGAACCCCATTGGCTGGAATTTCAAGCAACTTTTATTTGGAACGACTTTTTGAGCTGCCTAGCAAAAATTTGTTCTAAAGCCGTTGCTATGGCAATTGAGTAAAAATTGCACGAATTGGACAAAAAATTGCTAGAAACCAGTACGTGTGATACGGCCTTAAGGAGGGATGTTCGGAGTGTTGTTCATATGCCTACTTTACACCCCTCCCCCCACACGTTACTTTTTGGGCTTTTCTGAAATACATGAGAAGAGAACAATATATGTTTGTACAGCTTGTTATGTCCTACTACGCGTTGATTCCTGTTTTCGAAATTTCATGCTAATTAATATGTATAAATTCTAAAATTTTTGAATAAAAAATATATCTAATTTATAATTCCTTTTGTAGATTTTAGTATTTGCAAATTATATTTTAAAAATATCCCGTAATGCGATAGAAAAAAGAAATGCAAAACGTGAGATATCCTACTTTTGAAGAGCTTCCAGAGAGCGTTGGGAAATTTACTTCCCACCGAAAAATGGTCTTAAAAGTCGTAATAAGCTAAATGAATTTTTTATAAATCAAACTCAATCCCCAAAATATTTTACCATAAAATAACTAGAAAAAATAACCGCATAAAGGGTTTAAATTTTCTTTCCATATAATTGAGTTATTCTGGAATAGGACAATTCCGTAAAAACTTTTATCCGTAATAACATTGTAATTTAGTTTTAAGTTAGTCATTTTATTTACCGCGTTTCAGATCACCTGCTTTCAACTTATTCATCATATGTTAACCTAAACAGATTTTTATCTAATAAATTCCCCATTTTATGTGTTTACTCTACCATTTCATTACTTGAAAAAAGAAAAAACGGGCATGCAAACTCGCATTTTTATCTGAAAAAATCTTTAAGAATTTTTTTTTTATTTAAGTTTGGCTATCGAACATTATTTCACGCCAAAATAATCCTTTCCCCTGATTAAGACAAGAACGTGGAGTTTGCTTTGCCCCAGGTGTTGTTTATTCAATGAGGCGAAAGGTAGTTGAAAATGTATTGGGATGTTTGCTTAACACGGAAGTTACCATCTAACGATTCGTGTTTGTTCGCTCATCGAATTTTACAGCTTTGTGTCGATTCACTTGAGAGCGCCAAGATTTCTCCCGAATTATATTTAGATTTCTCTATTCGATTTTTTCAAATTCTTTAACAGAGTTTTCATTTTTCAATGTCCGCCGCTTCTTCTCACATCTCTAATTTTGTGTTCTTATGATATCCAAGTTTTTATAAACTATGTGATAAAAAATGTTATTAAAAGATAAAAGTTGAAGGGAGATAAGAGAGGATAGCAAAATTTATCAATGGTTTAGTTTTAAACTGTAAAAATCAATCTTTCAGGTCAGTGATTTAACTTAATAGCAATTCTAAACCGAGAAAAATTGAGAATTTGTAGAATATAGGGTACAGAGCGCACAAAATGATCATACATAGCTTATTTCCCCTTCTCAGAGCTTTAAAAGCATCTACTGTAGAATATCTTCATTTCTGCTTCCTTTATTTGTGCATTGTCAGCCTGGGAAGCATAAGTGGCAGAAAAGCTATGACTTACAATCCACACACTTAACAACATTAGGCGATCAGCCATTCTATTATATTGTAAAGGGTGTTTTTTTAGAGGTATAGAACTTTAAATTGCAATAAAACAACGATGTATTATTCGATTGACATGAATTTTTTTTATTCGGAAGATAATCTTATGGCATTACATAAGCGAATTTTGTTCAGCGATGAAGCGCACTTCTGGTTGAATGGCTACGTCAACAAACAAAACTGGCGCATTTGGAGTGAAGCTAATCCACAAGTGTATGTCGAAACACCGTTACATCTAGAAAAACTAACTGTTTAGTGCGCTTTATGGGCTGGTGGAATCATTGGTCCGTACTTCTTCAAAAACGATGAAGGCCACAACGTTACAGTCAATGGTGATCGGTATAGAGCCATGATTACTAACTTTTTCATTCCTGAATTGAACAATCATGATATCCAGGAGCTGTGGTTCCAACAAGACGGTGCAACATGTCACACAGCTCGTGCCACAATCGATTTATTGAAAGACACGTTGGGTGACCACCTAATTTCACGTTTTGGACCTGTGAATTGGCCTCCAAGATCTTGTGATTTAACACCGCTAGACTATTTTCTGTGGGCTATGTAAAGTCATGGGTCTATGCGGATAAGCCACAAACGCTTGACCATTTGGAAGACAACATTCGCCGTGTTATTGCCGATATACGGCCACAAATGTTGGAAAAAGTCATCGAAAATTGGACGTCCAGATTGGACTACATCCGAGCTAGCCGTGGCAGTCATATGCCAGAAATCATATTTAAATGTAATGCCACAAGATTTCGAATAAAAAAAAATTCATGTCAATCGAATAATACATCGTTGTTTTATTGCAATTTAAAGTTCTATACCTCTAAAAAAACACCCTTTATATATACTGCTTCATTTATAGCAATATCTACCATTTTGTAAGATTCTGATGTTTTGGAGCAACACTTTTCAATCGTAGAATTGAAATATTCAGAATCCAAATGATGTTTCAATTCCTACTATTAGCTCACTCTCTCCCTATATCTTTAATCTTGATCAAATTTTCAATCGTTAATAAAATACTTTCCATTCATCCAATCAAGTTCAGATAAATTTTTTAAATCTTGTAGTGGGATTACACTTGATGTTAATACAGTTTTTTCAAATATTGATTAATTAATGAAATTAATTACCAATATTTAAATTTTATAATTAAACTGATTACCACTTTTTTAACGCCAACTTAGATTCGTCTCCATTGTTGTAACAATGTAACTGTTAAAACAATGACAAAAGTTGGTGTCGAAAACCGGTTTTCAACCAAACTAGCCAAACCAGGTGTGTGTTGTTACAACAATGCAGACAAATCGTGCTCTTTTTTCAATTCAGACTATTAGTTTACTCTCTCGCCCTATTATATATGTATATATATATATAATCTTGTTCAAATTTTCAATCGTATATAGGTTACTTTATATTCATCTATTCAAAGTAGGAATCAATCTAAATTTTATTTTTTATATTACATGTTTTCCCCTAAGCATATTTTTGATGACAGTATAGATCAGAGCTCTTCAATCTGGTTTTCGGGAACAAATAATCATTATTTACTTAAGGTATCCGACAACTTGCGACAACTTTTTTTTTTAAAAACGGAGATATGGGGATTTTTTTTGTGATTTTTAGATTTATTTAGTATATTTTAAGAAAAAAATCGTAAAATTGAAAACAGAAAAAAAAAATTATTATTATTAAAAGGGGAAAAAACTGATGAAAATTTACAAAAAATTACATATAAACGGGGCTCGCTCTGTACAAAAACTTTTTGTACTAATTCTCAATTTTTGAATTTTAATGTGTAACTTCGTTATTCATGTTTGAAATGACCTTCAAGATAAAAGATATTTAAATTTTTGTATAAGAACTAGAGCACTCTCTTATCTTAGTGACTATAAGAAATTGCTTAAAAAACAGTGATTATATTCGCATAAAGGATTGTAAACTTTGAAATAAAACAGTTATTGATAAATCTGAAGGTCAAAACACTTCTACTGTTAAACAAAACATTAACAAAAAATTTCAGCAAATTATTTTCAAAACTTTTTGAGCAATCGCTGTCCCCCCCGTTTAGGTTTTCGAAAAAAAAAATACACATTGAGTAAAACGCATTTTAAAGTTTGATATCTTGTGTAAAGTTATGGCATCTTCTTTTATTAAAACACTTGTAGTTTTTGTTATAGTGAAGAGAAACTAAAAAGCTTGGTATTTTTGTTAAGCTAATAAAGTGAACTATAAAATAAAATCATAAAAAAATTGTCAATTTTTGAAAAAAAAAAAACCATGATTTTTGGGCCAATCAAAGCGCCAAAATTTTAATAAAATTAAAATTTTTTTTATAGAAGACTGAATTTTTAAAAAGGCAGTAGCTTGCAAAAATAATATAAACGAATATTTTGCGGACAAAATAAAATCCTAAATTTCAAGCGAGTCGCATGTTTTAAGAATAAATGCATGAATGCTTACTAATGAAGAAGGAACAACTTACGGACATATGAAGAAATTCGACGGTTGAGTCTAATTTTATGCAGGGACAGCTCTTAAATTTTAGGTTTCAAATTTATGGAATACATAGAAGTTTCTCACCCAGTTCTGAAAAATATATTGAAGTTAAAAATATTTTTTAACTTCGAATTCAGATAGCAACGATATATCTAGATTACGATTTTTGCCTTAAAAATGCACACAAACACTTATCACAGTTATTAAATATTGTTACGTAGATCCGAGGGTTCGAGGATTTTATGCAAAAACAATCACAAAGAAAAAATAATCAGTTCTTTAAGAGCGATGCGAATTTATTATCGAAAATCCAATCCTTTAAATACAGGATTCAGCAGCAATATTCACAGGGTAAATATCTGAAGGTCTTCACACCTTCAACAGCAATCAAACACAATAACAGTGTTTAAAAATACACGTAAGTAAAGATTATTCACAAGCACAGCCGAACTAATCGCTAGTCAAAACAATCCTCACTACTCGCTGGCTTAATCAAGACTCTCCGCCGTACCGGCGAGCATCCTTTTTATATGCGCGACAGAAACTTCTAGAAATATAACCGCTCGTGTCCTTGAATGTGACACTAGTGGAGAGATCTACTACTTTCTAGAAGATTCCAGAGGGTTCCGAACTCGCCAACATGGTCGCCAATGACGCCAAAATGATCGTAAAAGTCGCCAAATTTGCCGCCAACTTGGTTGCCAAAAAATGATGCCAACTTGGATCTACCGCCAAGATTTCGCCAAGTTCTCATTGAATCGCCATTATAACGTAAGGGGTGGCATTGCTTGCGAATAGTACAACTTTAACATGAAATAAATATAACAGAGTAATATAAATGCATTAAACACTCAAATACAAATTATTTACACTATTTACACAAAATTCGTAACAATATAATGCTATGGAGGATGACACTTGGAGCACGAATCAATGCGCAAATTAAATTGTTATGCTAAACATTTTTAATAAAAGATATGGTATTTTCTAATTGTACTTATTTAAAGTGCCAATAGCATGTTGATCTGTGCATATTTTAAATATAATATTCTTCTAACTGCTTAGATTGTGTTTTCACCTTGCAGTTTCAAGGTTCCCGTGAATTGACAAGGTTTGAAAACCACTGGTATAAAGATGAATTATGAAAATTTTGGTTTTATTGAATCCATAACATAAGCTCAACATTTTTATGTTTGCATGAAGTATTTTCAGTAGAATTTACGGTGCTAGTTTGATATCGGGGGTAATATCGTCAAGTTGTTGTTTATGTTCGCTAAGATGGGCGATAACATTACAATATGGTTACCTTAATATTTTTATCGTCTGTCGATGTGGTTGCCATGGGGATAACGTATATTAAAAATAACTTATTGGTGTAACGGTTCTCTTACGTCATTACTGGGTAAACCAAAGTATTTGACAAAATCTCGGGGTAATTTAAAATAGTTTTAATGACATAAAATAACACAGTTACAATGGACAGACATTTAGACACAATGCAGGTTAAGCATTTAGAGGAAATAAGGGGAAATTAAATATATTACATAGTCCAGGATTGGACAGCGAGACGAGTAACGTTTACTAATTCAGATCCCAACTCTCTCTGGCGGTAATACAGAGCTTCGGTCGGTAATGCTTCCGTTACAAGTACCACCATCTACATTTCGGTCTTCGAAATAAACCGTGTGTTACAGACTCCCTCTGGTTCCGTTGACGTCTCGGCTCGGAACCAGGAGATAATTACTTTTTGGGCGTCCTCTTTCCTTTAGAGGAGTAACAAATCCGGTGTTTTTTTCTGTTTCAGGTTCTTGATAGTCCCTTTAAGGCAGAAACTTGATAAGTTCCAAGGGCTTGGTCTGGGTTGGCCGGGTCGGCAATCTCATATGTTACTGGTGATCTCAAGGAGAGTATGAGGTAAGGACCTTCTCTCTTGGGCATAAATTTCCTGCTCTTGTTACGATTTATGGGATGAATGGTCACCCAAACTTTGTCACCAGGTTTATAATATTTTCTTCTTCGTCGATCGAAGTTTTCTTTCTGACAATCCTGTTTCTTTATGAGATTCATCCTGTAGGGATACGTTGCTATTGGGGGTTGATCACCCGTGTCAAAACGGTGTTCAATGAAAGGCGTGTGCTCTCCCCCTGGTTGGAAACATGCCTCATTTCGGTCCAGGAGTATATGGATTTTTCTTGCCTGTTTTGGAGATAGATTTTTACCCTCATCCTTTCGAAGTTCGAATGCGCTGAGTGTTATATCTTCTAACGTCTTCTTGAAGAATTTGTACTGTTTCCGAGGATTTCCGGAAAAGTGCCATTTTCCACCCTGGACGTCAAGGACGATACCAGCTGCATTGAGGAAATACAGTCCTAACAAAGTCTTATTTCCTTTGGCATCAGGCAATGCTAGAAATTCTTTTGCAGTAACTTTGCCTTCAATGTACAGGTCGACGACAGTACTCAGAGCCATAATGGTCTGTCGAATTCCATCAGCCATCATAAATGAAATCCTCTTGTTCGTAAAGGTGATATGATGCTCTTGTAGGAATTTAAACATCTTTTCACCTGCAATGGTATGGGAAGCACCGGTATCAGCCCATACAGCAATCTTTTCTCCAAAAATTTTGAGAACAATTACACTTGTGGGATACAAGTTTGAATTCAAGTTAAATAACGTCATACAGTTCACTGCTGTTTCTATTTCATTAGCTCTCGTGCATTTAGGACACTTTGACTTGACGACTCCAGGAGTCCCACATCCGTAACACTGTATGGGGTTTCTTCCTTCATTTTTGAAACTTGGGAATCTAGGTACAGTTCTAGAGGGTCCATATGAGAGGTTATCATGGGATCCTCCAACAGGTTGACTTTTCTTTATTGGAAAGGGTTTCCTGAATTCTTTCTTCTTGAAAGTCTGATTTGAATTACTTTTCATTCCAGGCCTTAGGTTGTCATATGCGTCCAACTTCTCAGCCAATTCCAAAGGATCGTTCAAATCCGCCCAAATATCCAGAAAGTGTTCTTTGATATTTGCTGGAGTTTTTCTTTTTTATCTGATCAGCAATTATCAGACTTTTAAGTTGGTCAAACGTGGTTATCTTCAACTCTTTGATCCAACCTTCAAAATAAGAACTCAATTCGAAATAAAAGTCTCGCCATGTTGAATCTGGGTTTTTCTTCTGTTGGGAAAAGTACTGCCTAAACCTATCCCCTGTAACTCGAAATCATTTCTCGAGAAGCATTTCTTTTACTTTTTCATAGTTTTGAGCATCATCTTCATCCTCTCTTGCGATGAACTGATTTATGTCAGGTGGCAATGAGCCAATCAGGTATGCTGTCCAAGTTTTTTCAGAGATGTTCAAGAACTTCGCTTGATGTTCGAAAATTGTCAAGTATAGACCCATTTTATCTTCTTTCGAATTGAATCTCGGAATAATTGTATTCAACTCAAGCTTTGGGTTTTCTAGCTGTTGGCTTGTAACAGGTGCTTGTGACAGCTTCTGCATTTCAAGTTGAATTTTCATTTTTTCCAGTTCGAATTCTCTTTCTCGTTGCTGAGCCACAACCACGGCTTTCTGTTTCTCCTCCAGATCCGCAGCTTTTTGTTTTTCTGTTGCTGTACGTTCCTCTACAATGACGCTGAGCATATCTTTGACGAATTCCTCATCATACCTATCACTGTTGGCTATGATATCTTTTAGTTCAATAATTTTGAGATTGTCCGACGGAGCCAGACCCAATTCTTTTGCCAACATTCGCAAATCCTCTTTTCTGGACCTTTCCAAAAAAGCCATTTTTCGTCACTTTTAGACTATTTTAAAGTTAATTTAGTAAAGTTCAATTAAAGTTAATGAATTAAAGTTCACTCAAAACTGTTAATTCTGTGATTTGAAAATATTATAGTCAAACAATACTTGTGCACTTAAAGTTTCCGATACATACAAAAAAATACTCTATATTATAGTACACTCTTCCTGAATGACAATATAATTCTCTAATTTCAAAATGTGCTAATTAATTTTCACATTAATATTAATGAGATTAAAAAAATGAAACAAATTCTTCAATATCAACTATCTTCTAATTTCGTACATCAAAACCAAAATAATATTTCGATAATATTCATTATTAATCAAAATAGTATCAGCAATTAACATGAAATCATTTAAATTAAATCAAAGAAAGATTTCGTTTTCGTTAACTTAAATCACACAATTAAATTGTTTTTAATCAAAAGCAATTCAAGTACGTTTAAATAGAAATACCATTCATAAATTATTTCATCCACTCTGAAATTAACACTATTACAAACTTGTTTACACTTAGAAGCACTTGAAATTATTTTCCAAAAACTTTTAAATAAAAAGCACATAAATGTTTATACTTTATCAAAACATACAAGTTTTCAAATGTTATAGTAATACTTCGTAATAAATCATGTACTTCACAAAATAATTATTTTTATATTAGACATAAAAAGAAAAAAAAATATTATAATAAAATGGCATTCAATTTAAAATTAATTAAAAGTTTAGTAAAATCAAACAAGAATCAAAGTAAAATTATTTGAATAAATACCAATCGCAATAATTTCTGGATAACAAAAGTATATATATGTTAATGGCATTAAATTCTTAATTGGTAAGCAAATATACATTCATAAATAACCTTCAATTAGCTTTAATCAGAACAAACAATAGAATGCGAGTTTCGTTTTCAAAAAAAGTATTAAGAATACTGACAAATAAATGAGTGAAAATATCACTTAAAATTCGACTATATATATATATATATACGTTACTATACTGTAACACACAATACGAGTAATAATAATTAAAGTTCTTACACAGGATAGCAGAGCAAGAATATTTAGAATAAACAACACTTATCTGTTCACAAGTTTTCTGGGTGAAAACAATATTTAATCGCAGGGTTGCGAATTCTCTATTTGTTGTCGAGTGAAAACGCCTCAACCTAAGTGGAAAAAAGCGAGAGAAAATTGGGAATTTTGCTCGTATCGGCTCGACGTTTGGGCGCCAATTTGTAACGGTTCTCTTATGTCATTACTGGGTAAACCAAAGTATTTGACAAAATTTGGGGGTGATTTAAAATAGTTTTAATGACATAAAATAACACAGTTACAATGGACAGACATTTAGACACAATACAGGTTAAACATTTAGAGCAGTGTTTCTCAAAGTGTGGGGCGCGCACCCCTGGGGGGGGCGATGACCCTACAAGGAGGGCGCGAGCGTATCGAAAATTTAAAGATTTTTTTTAAAAAAAATAACCGGAAAGAGAAGTAAAACAAAATGCTTTCTTCCATAATAAAAAAAATACACACAACAACACTGACATAATTTGTTTATTATCTGGCTTTTTTCCTTCATCAAATAGCTATCTTTGATTCCAAACCAAATTAAAGAAAAAAAAAGCATTTTGTTTTATTTGCTGTATTTCCTCAATGAGAGAGGTATCGGATCGTGGCTTGCCTGGTCACGAGTTCGATCCCAGTACCACTAAAGACCCGCCGTGTAGGGCAGCGATGCACGTTAAATCTGTCGAGAGAGCTGAAACGTCCTCCCGTTGGTGTGGTGTGGTAGTTAGGAGAGGGGGGTGCCAGCTCAGGTGTCGTCCACGTCACTTGACCATGGTTCAAAATTACGTGGTCCGTCGCCAAAAGCCCTCGTGTAGCTGAACAGTGCGACGTTAATATTAAATCAATCAATCAATCAATCCTCAATGAGAGATTTTTTCATTACGTTTTAACATAAAATATTACTCGTTAAAAAAAAAACGAAACCCAGACCCTGAGAAAAATTCTAAGAAGATAAACAATTCCCCACCGTAATTATTATTGAAATACTGTACATTAGTTGTAGACAAAGAAAAGGAAGTCATGATTCACTTTTCAGCCAGGCTGCGCAGTACGTTTGCTAATCATTTGATTGACCTTCAATCTAATGGTATGGTTATTCAATATTAGTTCCCTCCCATCTTTTATGCATTTGCTTTTCGCTTAGGGAAATTGTAAATAATTGAGTTTTGCGATATTTGGAAAAGAATTGATTGGTTTAACATTTCTGTAGGATAATTGAAAAGTGTCTGATTTGCGTCCTTTATTATGGTCTTGTACTTTTGAATCATTTTAGTTCAGTTTTATTGGATTCTTTCTCAAATCATCAAAGAATTTAATAGTCCTTGAAAGAAGGTAAGTATACTTTCTATAAATTAAAATATTCACTAGAATTCCGATTTGTATCGTGTACAGTAACAGTAATTCTAAACAAATGATTGGGGTGACTGAGTCCCCCCGCACTACCATTAATGTTAGTATCGAGTACGCGCCTGCTCCCGGGTTAAAACCTTTTGAAGTCTTCTCGCTTTAAAAGTTAAAAAGTAACACAATTATTCTTCATCGGAATTTTATATTTTTTTCATAATTTAACATTAATTCTAAATGCTAATTGTGTGAGGTTTAAAATTACAGTTCTTTAAACAGTTATTTACAATTATAGCATTTATCTAAAAAAAAAAAATCATTTTTACATTTTTGTATACAATGTCGTGCACACAGTTTTACTCTCCTTACAGTTCAGCTATTATATCAAGAATAATGTTTTATTTTTTAAAAAATGAACTCGTGCGAAGAGTCGGTGTTTTAGCCAGTATACGTTTGATGTATCAGTACTGAAGAAGGTATTTTATAAATAATTTCTTATTACTGAATTTGGCCGCGGTAGCCGAGTGGTATAGGTATCGGATCGTGGCTTGCCTTGTCACGAGTTCGAGCCCAGTACCACTAAAGACCCGCCGTGTAGAGCAGCGATGCACGTTAAATCTGTTGAGAGTTGAAACGTTTTCCCGTTGTTGTGGTGTGGTAGTTAGGAGAGAGGGTGCCAGCTCAGGTGTCATCCACGTCACTTGACCATGGTTCAAAATTACGTGGTCCGTCGTCAAAAGCCCTCGTGCAGCTGAACAGTGCGACGTTAATATTCAATCAATCAATCAATCTTATTACTAAATTAAGAACAAGTTTAATAATTATTAGGGACTTCCACGGGCTTCTCTTGTAGAGGAAAGTTTTTCAAAGGAAGGTTTAATATCAGAAATTGACACTTAAAGAGTTATTTTTCTATATTTAGCTGAAATCTATATTTTGTCTTCAAGGCATCCACTGCAGAAAATCCGGTTTGAAAAAGGTAGGATGTTGAAAATGGTAATAGTATACGAAGTGCTTTTGTTTCCAGTACAGATAATTCCTCATCCACCTCTACCCCAAATTCAAAGAGCGATTTATTACAAAATTGCCTTTTAATTTTCACTGGATGTGAAATCTATGAAGATTTCTTCTTCGGAAGTTGAGAGCCCTTCTGGAGTATCTTGAAATAGATCCCTAATCCACTCGTAACTTGCTACCAAGCTGTCCTCATCCAGAAAATACTTTTTAAAATTCTTTGCCAACATAGCTAAATGATTTTACATGTTTTAAAAACAACTTTCACACGTTGTTCTACAGATTTGTAAGTTTTAACACTTATCGAGCTGGGGCTTTTTTTCCATCATTTTCTTCAAAGGTGGTAAATCCAAAATTTTAGTATTTTTGAGAAGATCGCCTTGATTTAATTTTCGGAACCATGCTCGTTCGTCTGTGTACTTGTTGATTCTTTATTATGGTCGAATGTTTGCTTACAACTTAAAAAATGTATGTATGATATTGTTTTAATCTACTGCCGTAAATACTTAATTACCGTGAATTACAATTAACGTGGAAATTAAAAAAATGTACATTCAAGCTAGATTCGGTAGCTATAGGAGTATCGAGTCGACCAAAACTGACTGGAATTGTACGAGGAAAAGCATTTTTACATGTTTTGCGCAGACGTCCGATAGGTTGCCCAGACTCACGCAAACGTACCCTATAATGCCAGATGTGATGGATATGATAGAGAGCGACATTGACTAGTCTATTTTTCTAATGACATTTGTACTTTGAGAAATGAATGCTGAAGGAAATAAATCTTTAAATACATCATTTTGCGATCTGTTCCAATTTAAAAATTAGAGAAAGAAAAATAACACAATTCTAAGTAATATATATATATTTTAAGTAATTTTCTTAATATATATATAATATATATATATATATATATATATATATATATATATATATATATATTACTTAAAAGTTACATATACACAAAATTTAAAATACTTATCGTATTAATTTGTACGGTTTATAATTAAGATAGTATTGTAACTTTAGCGTCTCTCTCTCAAAGTGCATTTTTATTGCAGTAAATACATTATTGTTGTACAGGGGGCGAGACAAAATTATGATTGAAAATTGGGTCGCCAGTATTGAAAGTTTGAGAAACACTGCTTTTAATGTATGAGTGGTGGACAGAGTATTTTATGACTAATTAATTAATACTAAATTAAGAACAAGTTTAATAATTATTAGCTACTTCCATAAGCTTGTCTTACAGAGCAAATTTTTCAAAGGAATGCTTATGATTAGAAATTGACCCTCTGAGTTCATTTTCTATATTTAGCTGATATCTATATTTTGTATTCTAAGCAACTACCGCATTTGTAATATGTTCCAATTTAAAAAATCAGAGAAAGGAAAAATAACTTAGTAATTATCCTATTACTTAACTTTTTTTTGCTTAAAAGTAACATATACAAAATTTAATTTTTATGTCATGAATTTGTACGGTTTATAATAAATATTGTTGCTTTATCGTAAAAGTGTATTATTATAGCATTTAGTAAATTATTATGTATAAGGGGGGGGGGCGCGATAAAAATTGTGATTGAAAAGGGGGCGCCAGTATTGAAAGTTTGAGAAGCACTGATTTAGAGGAAATTAAATATAATACATAGTCCAGGATTGGACAGCGAGACGAGTAACGTTTACTCATTCCAATCCCAACTCTCTCTGGCGGTAATACAGAGCTTCGGTCAGTAATGCTTCCGTTACAAGTACCGCCATCTACATTTCGGTCTTCGAATTAAACCGTGTGTTACATTGGCTTTTTTCCGCTGTAACCCTATTAATTTCAGACGATTTTAATAAAAATTTCTAATTTCTGTAAAAATTTAACCATTTTCAGTGTAATTTTTCTACTGTTAGCGTCTTCTGTTTAATTATGTGCTATTTTCGAATATTGATATTTCTAAAATGAGTACTAGAATATTTTTTTATTAGAAGAATAAGTGTTGTGTTTTTAATTATCGCTATAAATCGTTCACTTTCGTTTTATTTTACGTTTTAAAAATGTTTTTTTTTACGTACTTTGTTCGATGCAATTCGTTGAAGGAACTTGTAGTGGAAGTTTCATATAACAAGCTTTCACTACTTTGTACTTAAAATTCTTAATTAATTTTAACATACATTATGTAATTATTTTATTCATAATGTGATACAAAAATGCATTTATTACTTTTTTAAAAATCCTCTAATAATCGTTATTTATAATTGTTTCTTTTAACATTTATTTATAAATATTATTACATATTTTCTTATTTATTTATAATTAATATTGTTAATTATTTATTAATTATTATTATTTATTTATAATTATTATGCTATTTATTTATAACTATTTTTTCGTTTAATTATAGCTATTATGTTATTTAATTATATTTATGTAATACGAGTAATTTTATGCATTATTATTTTTTTACAATTCGACGATTATTCTTTTTTATAATTACTATTCAATTATATTATATGATTATTATTTCTAATAACTGTTATTAAATCGTACTATATGAATATTATACATAATTACGATAAAATAATATTATAAGATTATTATATGCTGCTTACAATAAAGGGTGTTTTTTTAGATGTATAGAACTTTAAATTGCAATAAAACAACGATGTATTATTCGATTAACATGAATTTTTTTTTATTCGAAAGATAATCTTGTGGCATTACATTTTAAATATGATCAAGCAAGGCGTAGATTCGTCGAATGGGCCCAAAACGAGATTGCCGTTGTTCCCGATTTTCATAAGCGAATTTTGTTTAGCGATGAAGCGCACTTCTGGTTGAATGGCTACGTCAACAAACAAAACTGCCGCATTTGGAGTGAAGCTAATCCACAAGTGTATGTCGAAACACCGTTACATCCAGAAAAACTGACTGTTTGGTGCGCTTTATGGGCTGGTGGAATCCTTCTTCAAAAACGATGAAGGCCACAACGTTACAGTCAATGGTGATCGGTATAGAGCCATGATTACTAACTTTTTCATTCCTGAATTGAACAATCATGATGTCCAGGAGCTGTGGTTCCAACAAGACGGCGCAACATGTCACACAGCTCGTGCCACAATCGATTTATTGAAAGACACGTTGAGTGACCGCCTAATTTCACGTTTCGGGCCTGTGAACTGGCCTCCAAGATCTTGTGATTTAATACCGCTAGACTATTTTCTGTGTGTCATTGGTCTATGCGGATAAGCCACAAACGCTTGACCCTTTGGAAGACAACATTCCCCGTGTTATTGCCGATATACGGCCACAAATGTTGGAGAAAGTCATCGAAAATTGGACGTCCAGATTGGACTACATCCGAGCCATCCGTGGCAGTCATATGCTAGAAATCATATTTAAAATGTAATGGCACAAGATTATCTTTTGAATAAAAAAAAATCATGTCAATCAAATAATACATCGTTGTTTTATTGCAATTTAAAGTTCTATACCTCTAAAAAAACACCCTTTACTATTATTACTACATGTTATTTTTTTATTACACATTATTGATATTCATTCCTTATTGATTGATCTAGGTTATTCTCGATCTCTTCCTATATCCTTTATTTGAAATACATTTCAATGTATTTCAAAACAATTCTTTAAAATTATTGCGTATCATTAAATTACCGTTAGGCCGCCATATTGGATTCTATTCCAGCTAAAGCAAACGTTGCTAGGCGCAATTACCACCGATATCAAATTAGTTCCGACTTTACCTCTGGTAATTGCACTATGGAGTACACCACCAGGCAGAAATAATATCTTATTTCTTCATCTGCTTAACGATAATGACAAACAGAACATTTACTTTATTTATATAATCTATGTAGCTATTACTCTCTCAGATACGAGTAATATTCCCACATTGTAGGCTGTAAATTTATTTATCAATTAATATGTTAAGCAATTTCTCCCACTATAATGTCTGACATCTAATAGCTTTTTGATACGATTTATAATGAAGTCCAGCACGCATGCGATCTTGAACATGACCAACACACTCAACTTTCCCCAAATAGTATGATACAATGCTTTCAGCTTTGGAAATGTTTTAGGTGGCTTATTTATACTAAAATTTTGACATTTACATTGTGTATTACTCGCAACAAAATAATTGTCAGATTTGCGCGCGGCTTGATTAAAAATACTCTCAACATTCCAAATTAATTTTCAAAAATATGAATGAAAATCGATTTAGAAAGTGCAGAGGTGCTTAATTCTCTTAATTGAGCTAATATTAACCCATTACACTTAAAATCACTTATTGATTCTATATTTAGTTTTATTTCAATCTTTAAAAAAAGCAATAATTTTTAACAACTATTTAAAAAATTTAAATATTTATTAAAAAAGAGGGTGCTTGTTTGACTTCACGTGGCGCGATAAAGGAAACACGCCAGGCAGCACTTGTTGTCGCTGGAATGGAATCCAAGATGGCGACCTAGCGGTATTAAATCGTCAGGTAGATAACTTTAAAAAATTGTTTTGAAATACATTGAAATATATTTCAAAAGAAGAATATAGGAAGAGATTGAGAATAACCAAGATCACAATCAATAAATAATGAATAACAATGTAATATAATAAAAAGTTATATGTACTAATAATATTATACAGTATATATAATAATAATCTTATAATATAATTTAATAGTAATTATATATAGTATGATTTAATAATAATTATTATATGTAATAATCATATATAATTTAATAGTAAATATAAAAAAGAATAAAACCATCGTATTGTAGTATAAAAATTATTAATAAGAATGCTCATGTAACGTAATAATTATAAATAAGTAACATATGTAATAATATTTATAAATAAATATAATAAAAAAGCAATTATAAATAATGAATATTATATGATTATTACATATAATAATAATTTTTTTATATTATATTATTAATAAAATAATTGCATAACATATGCTAACATTAACAAGTGATCATATCAATTAAAAAGTAATGGAAACTTGCAATATTACAAAAACTGCAAAAATATCAAGGTAATCAATTGTAATATTATCGCCCATTCTGGTGAACATAAGCAACTTGGCGGGTGCTCCATGATATCAAACTAGTTCCAAAAAGAGATTAGTAAACAAAACAAAAACTTGAAATGATTTCTATTTACTTTTACAAACCCGGGAAATAACTAGTGTAGATTCTATTTATTATCAAAAAGGAAAATAGCTAATACAAACAATGAAATCAAAAAAAAGAAATTTTTTTTCTTGCACAATTTCTTTCATTGTCTTTTGAATATAAAGTTATGTAAATATCCTGTCACAAATGCAAATATCTGTTCCTAGTGATAGATTATTTTTCTAGTTCAATTTCTTATTTCAAACTCTTCCAAGAGTTAAACAAAGAAAATGACAAATTTGCTCCAAATCTATTTTAGAAGAAAAAGGTCCTGACAATGACATAGCGGCTGTACCAAAGACGATGGAAGAACCTTCACACACTTTTCTAGAACAAATTCATAAAAATTCTTTTATATTCTGCAGTTCAACCAACACATCTTTCTGAAGTTGAATTGATGTAGTCTTATCCATCTGACAAAAAAATGCCTGAATTCTTTTAAGTAAAATAAAAAACCTAAGGCCGAGAACATGAAACTCTGCACTTAGTATTGTGATAAAACTACGAATAATTGTTTGCCAGATGGCATGGTGATTGATTATTTAAAAGCTCATTCATACTCTTTATCATTTGATAAAGAAAACTCTTTCTCCTTTGATGTTTCATTGAAACAGCCGATTATTTTTCTCTTTGTATATCTGAAAGCGAGTTTTAATCTAACACTGCTTAAAATATTTTTAAATGATGCTTCTAAAGATAGAAGGAGCTGATACGAATACAAAAAATAAAAATGTATTTTTTTCCCTTGAGCTTGTTTCTAAAAGCTCACATTCTAATTAAAATGGTAGTTTTGTTTATTTGTATGCATCAAATAAAGCAGCAGTTTAAAAAATTTTTTATACTCATATGACGTTCATTTTACTTGATTTCTAGATACTTTTGCAATCATTTTTGAGTAAAAAAAGTTCTGTAACAATGCTTAACCACAGGGTCAATCCCCTTTAAATCTGCTTTTTCCCCATCGAGCGAAATTGACACTTTAAGCTAGAAAAACTCCACTCCGCAAAAATAGCATATACTCCCTACTAAATAGCATATAAGTAGTCGGTGAAATAGAGAACAGGAATTGTTTTGGGTGGACAATATAGCGCCAATAGCGAGTTCTTGAATGGGCTAAACCATATGATGTCATAGTCACGTGATAATGACAATCACGTGTTTCTAGCAAATGAGTTAAAAAAATCATGTTGCGTCATAGTTACACGATAAACGATGCTTATCCAGTTAATCAGTTAATGCACATTGTTACTGCCAACTTTTGTTCTTTGTAGAAACTTTCTCTTAAAAAATACATATTTGTCCACAATAATAAAGCAAATAATATACAAAATGCATTTCGTTTAAAAGTACAAGCACAAAATAAGATTTTTAAAATTTTAAAATCTTTTTGAAAAAGTTTTTTTTTTATAAAGATTTAAACATATTTAACCAATTATAAAATTCGTAATTTTACAAATAGAACAATAAATACAATTAGTTAAACGTCTGTTTTGAAATCAATGGAAGACACGTGTTTCTCTTTATCATGTAACCGTCAAGAATTGAGCCCGTTGTAGCCGCTCAAGCTATTATTTCAAGGGACTGGAGGATTTCTCTTTGGCGAGTTTCAGAGGTTACATCTAATTTAAGTACCCATTATTTCTTACTATTTAATTTGTTCTTGTCCACACATCTCGTAATTAGATCTAACTTTAAATCAATAAAAGTTCTTAATTCAAATTCCTATTGGTAATAATTTCTTGTCCGGTTTAATGGCTTCTACAGCTATTCTGATTCGAATTCCCCTCTAAGAGCCCCAACGATCAACCAGATCTGTCTTTACTAGAATGAGAAGGTACCGTGACAGTTCTTTGAAGCAATTTTCTCATCACGTTTCTCAACTCATAATTTGAAAAATTTGTTTCAAATAACGTCTTTATTGATTATTAACATTAGAATTACGTTAGCTTTGTCAAAAATTAAATGCTTTTATTATTATTTTTTTTTTTGCTTTTATAATGCTAGTCTCTCCGCCTTTTACTTGCCTCAGAGTTTATAGAGAATAAATTGTAACTTGAAGGGAGAGAAAGAGAAATTCAAATATTCTAATTATTGTTTCTAGTAAATAAATCCAAGGTGGGGAAAATTAAAAGTGGCCCGGAGTTCCAGGTTGCAAAGAAACACGGCAAAGGAAAGGAGATAATTCCCTCTGACTAGCTTATAGCAGATATTGAAAATGACCGCCATTCATCTCTTGGCTCCCCTTTTGGTACTGGTCAGCAAGTTTATGAAGACAGATTGAAGGTGGATGATTGGAATTGCTGCAAACTCATAAGAAATGTATTACTGCAGTTCTTGAAGACTAAGATTAGTGTTGCGATACACCTTAGACTTGAGGGTTCTCGACAAAAAGTAATAACACAATGACAGATCAGGTGACCTGTTAGGGCCAAGATCAGTGAGTGAGTGAATACGTCGCACTCTTCAGCTACACGAGGGCTTTTGGCGACGGACCACGCAATTTTGAACCATGATCAAGTGACGTGGATGACACATGAGCTGGTACCCCCTCTCCTAACTACCACACCACATCAACGGGAGGACGTTTCAGCTCTCGACAGATTTAGCATGCATCGCTGCCCTACACGGTGGGTCTTTAGTGGTACTGGGCTCGAACTCGTGACAAAGCCAGCCACGATCCGATACCTATACCACTCGGCTTTCGCGGCCAGGACCAAGACCAGACTGACATTTGTTAAGAATTTTATCAGTCGTGAAGATAGTGAGCGAATAACGGTGCACACTCTTTCCGTAATTTTTTTTAATGTAACTTTCCACAAAGAACACCTTTTGCACTGTGAGCACGTTCTTCACCTACGCAATGATTAACTCCCACAATTGAAAAAAGAACCCCGCATTGAGATCTGAACCGGTTTCGATCATCTTTCTAAACAGTGGGGGAAAAATACAATCTGTACAGTAAACAAGTGATATATAGTCTTATTCTCTACACAAACAAGAGATAAACAACCAACAATCACATTCGAAAAACACATAGACAGTTTGAAAATCACATAATGAAGGACACATGAGCAACCGAGATTAAAAATTATAAAATGGACGCTGCAGTATTATACACATTGCTGACTTAGGACAGCTAATATATAAAATAATTTATATAAAAGTGGGGTTGAATATGTTTTTTGGCCAGCCAACCTTCCCCCTTTATTGAAATAATACTGAGCAAAAACCTATTGAAAGTAATGGATAGGAATACCCTAAATCCATTACAAGATAGAGGTAACTTACCTAAAAATTGCACTTAAAAATGCAGAGCCCGCACTAAATCTGAGCGCAATAAATAAGTTATTGCCAGATTCTGGACCCTAATGCAGATACAAAGCAAGTGAACGGCTGAAATGTAGCACTTAACAAAAGTGTAAAAAGAATAGAAATAAAAATTAATAAGAGTTACAAATTACCATAACTTTAGTGACACTAGAGTATATATGAATTAAATAATAATAAGTAATTTTATCTAATATTAGTAATGGAGGTAACTATAACTATGTATTGTGTAAATTTATAGTAATAAACTATTATTAATCCAAGAATTTTTAATCCTTACTATTTTGAATAGCTTTATTCATATAACTGTTAATAAAATTAATTGAGTATTTCTAATTTAAGCAATATTTAGTAAAATGTTTGTTATTTATTATTTCTGATTTTTTTTTGACACCAGAAATATATTGCGTTATATATAATGAATAAAAATATTTCTGAATATATAGAAACATGTACATTACTCTCCCAATGAGGAACTTTTATAATATTGAAATTAAATTCTTCTCTTTTACCATAAATATTAGAAACTATTACATTATCTATTAATTTCATATGTATGTCAAGAAAATTTGCTTCATTGTTCTTACTATTTGTCTGTATTAAATTAAGATATTGTGGATAAAAATTAGTGTTAGGTATGAAATTGACTTGCTTGACAAAAATGATTATGTCATCTATATAACGATATATATACATATTATATATATATATACATATTATATATATATACACATATTATATATATATATATACATATTATATATATATACATATTATATATATATATATACATATTATATATATATATACATATTATATATATATATATACATATTATTATATATATATACATATTATATATATATACACATATTATATATATACACATATTATATATATACACATATTATATATATATACACATATTATATATATATATATACATATTATATATATATACATATTATATATATTATATATATACACATATATATATATACATATTATATATATATACATATTATATATATATATATACATATTATATATATATACATATTATATATATATACATATTATATATATATACACATATTATATATATATACATATTATATATATATACATATTATATATATATACATATTATATATATATATATACATATATATATATACATATTATATATATACATATAATATATATATATATATATACATATATACATATATATATATATATACATATTATATATATATACATATTATATATATATACATATTATATATATATACATATATATATATATATACATATAATATATATATACATATAATATATATATACATATAATATATATATACATATATATATATATATACATATAAAGTCGATTGCTACTTCATTAGAAAAATTTACTGGTGCCATCTGTGGCAGAAAAATCTAATTTCGCCAGAAATAACACTGAATAAATTTAAAATTAAAAATAAAATTTAATTAATGAATTAATATTTGAAAAAACTGCATTAACAGCAAGTGTCATCCACTACAAGTTTAAGAAAATATATTTGAACTTCAATGGATGAATAAAAAGGATTTTATTAACGATTGAAAAAATTTGAACATTATATATGTATATATATATGCACATTCTTAGAAAATCTATTTTATTAACTATTTTAAAATCGCCGTGTGTTATAAATAGCATCACTGTGCCAATTTATACTCTTTTTCACTGTAAGACCGCTTTCTCGCCAAATCTTTCATCTCTTCCATTAATGCACCTCCATACAGTTTGCTTAGGAGTGAAAGTTGTTTATTCAATGAAGCGACGGAGTTCGGAAATGAGGAATATTTGACTTCTATCGAAGTAAAACACGATAATTCGTGTTGGCTTGTTGGACAGTTTCGCTTTCTGCGCTCCGTTTATTTAATAGCGTAGGAACTTTTATAAAACTATATCTTGCTTCCTGTCAAGTATTAGATATTCCTCAGACTCTTCCGTTTCCTTTAATATAAATGAACCTTCAATTTTTTTTTATCTTGCACAAACATTTTATTTTTATCATATTTGTTCCCTGATTAAATAAATATTAAAAAAAAATTGACAAAAATAAAATATAAGTTTCAAATAAAAACAAAAATACAGTAAAACTTGTTTTTGTGTGGTAGATAAGAAATAAACTGCACAAAAAGTATTCGAAAATTTTTACGTATAACTAACAACTTTGTCGAAATGCTACAAAAATTTTTCTTATGGAGGACCGCATAGAAAAAGTCGCACTTAGAAAATACGCCAATTACTTACGAAATTTATGAAAAAGTACTTCCATGACAAAATAAATACAGTGGGTGATCAGTTAACGAACATAATCCGTTCCAAGACAATGTTCGCTATTCGAATTGTTCATTAACCGATCATCGATTCACCATAGACTTCTATGTGAAATCGATTAATTCGTTCTGGAGACCCTAAATTTAAATTTTAAAAAATGTATAATTTCTTAGTAAGTTTTTAAAAAAATAATACATACATATAGTCTTGCATATTAATCAGTCCTTTTCATTTTTTGCTTATGGGGCGTTGAAGAACATGTCCAATGTCGATTGCTTTTCTCTCTTTTTCAAGATTTTTCGGAAGTAATTAATAGCATTGTCGTTGTAAAGATCCCCAACCCTACTGACATCAGCTTGGTTTGGGTGCCATTCTAAGACCATTGCTCTGACAGCCTCCCACTTTTTCAAAAGATCTTTAATGGCAGATGTCGGCATTGGTCCTCTTTCGTCTTCCTCTTGTTCAGAAGGAGACACATTTCGTTGTGTTTCTTGGTGTTCTTCATTCAAAATTTCTTGGAGTTCTTCTATCGTCAGTTCATCTTCATGTCCCATTATGAACTGTTCTATGTCATCCTCGTTCACCTCCAATTCCAGATCTCTAGCAGTTGTCAACATTTCATCCATAACTTCAGAGGTGTATCCCTGATCACCTCCAAATATGTGTTCTTTGTCCAAATACCAAAAATCTTTCTTGAAAGTGTTCGTTATCCGAATATGTGTTCGTTATCCGAACACAAAAATCTTTCGTGAAAGTGTTCGTTAATTAATCACCCACTGTAATTAAATTACACATGGAAACATTTTTAAAACATTCAGTTTGGAATGGAGAAGTCATGGAGAAGTTTTCAAAACGCACATATATAATTCACTACTATTCATCGTAATCCAAAACGCTCATTTTTCCGTGATGAATAATTTCGAAATTGCTTATGTCACTTAAAGCTAGAGTTTCAATTGATTTATTTTTTGGCACCATAAATTAAGAGAAAAGCTTTTGCGACTATGGTCGGTGGGTCAGTTGCTTGTAAATGTCACGATAACCAGATATGAATGATCGAAGCTCTTTTTGAAATTTCATACTCCTTTCAGAATTGGTATCTATTTTAAGAAAATGCTTTTCCAGTTTTTTGGAAAGCTGTATATCCCTGTATATAATTCATCCTCTCTCAAAAATCCGATTCTTCTTGTCCGTATTCATAATCTATCACATTATTGATAATGTTACTGTCATTAAAAGTTTCGTCTTCATCGGATACTCCGATGCTTATATTCCACGGCAAGTCAACCTTTGGTCTCCCTTTATCCAGCCAACAAAGAGGTGACCGGCGCAGTTCCCACGCCAGTCTCCAGCTTCAAAGTGTACCGCGTGAGGTATGAATAGGATTAATAGACGAAAAGTACGTCCAAACAGAAGCTATTCTGTATCACATGAAGTTTGAAAAGGCGTGACGTTTTCGATCTATAAAGAGACTCTCGATACGCTAAAGCTAGAGAGAGTCCCAGAGACTAGAGAGACACTTCCACAAGCTTAAAATTCTACAATGCCCCAGAACACTCCAACACACTCTCTCTCCAATTGACTTTCAGATTCGCTTGGACTCTCAGACCTACATTGACTTATCAAGGCTCACACCTAGGAGCATTCCAATGTCATCCTATAACGTAGCCTTTCACAGGAGTGATCTGGCCTTTACAGTGACCTCAACAGCGCTGCAACTTGGCAGCATTATAGCAGAGCTTAGAAGCTCGGTAGGGAAATGGTACTTTCATCAAGAATTTTGAATTGATATGATGTTCAACTTCAATACCATTATGAAAAATTACAAATGAACAAAACGAACACAATTATCAGTTTTGCTTCAATCGGTAAAGCAAACAGAAAAATTTCTACAATCTTACTATAGTAGCTGAGAAGGTGACGTTGAGGGGTTATTGTTCAAAGCAATGAGGTCATAAGATTGAAAAGTTTTCGCTCTAAGTATAAAAAAAGTTTTTCGGGATGTTGTGATAAATTTATTTACACATAAGGTATAATTAGCAAAAATGGGTCTTAAAATGCTTAACTTAACTGAAGAGGAGCGCCAAGAATGTTTTGTCTGGGGGAAGGGGGTATCTCCTTTCCTTTCGGCGCTTTCTCGAAAAATCCGCTTACTTCATGAATCATGATTTTATAGATTTCTCCAGTAATTTCCAGAAGCATCTACATGGTTGCCAGGTCGCCAAAAATGTTGCCAACGTGGCAGTATCGCCAATATTTCACCCAGTTTCATTGAAACGCCATTATAGTGTAAGGGACAAAGTTGCTTGTGACTGTGGAGTGAAGGAGATTGATTGATTGAATATTAACGTCGCACTTTTCAGCTACACGAGGGCTTTTGGCGACGGACCACGTAATTTTGAACCATGGTCAAGTGACGTGGACGACACCTCAGCTGACATACCCCTCTCCTAACTACCACACCACACCAACGGGAGGACGTTTCAGCTGTCGAAAGATTTAACGTGCATCGCTGCCCTACACGGCGGGTCTTTAGTGGTACTGCGTCGAACTCGTGACAAAGCAAGCCACGATCCGATACCTATACCACTCGGCTACCGCGGCCACGTCTTCGGTCTGGAGTCCGGAACCCACGGTTCATCAAGTGTAGAGCGAATATAAGCAGAGGTACGTTTGCAGATGCTTGATTTCAAAGAGGCTCATAGGATGCTTCCAACGAAAGAAGCTATTACTTACTGCAGAGATGACAACTAATTCCTTAAAATGGGCTAAATTATGTTCTGTATTTCATCTTATATTGCAATGGTAAATAGATCTTAACAATATACTATATGCAAATTTAAAAGGGAACATTACTTTTTCAGAATGTATCTCAATTTTAAGGTTATAATTTATGTGCCTTTTTTATGTTAAAATTATGGGACTCGCATGGAAAGTTTTTTCCAATTGAAAAAAGTATTTCATATTTGTGTTTCCGAAGTTGAGAACATGTGGAAATCATGCAACCAAAGAGTTATTTTAAGTCAATTCATTGTGTAAAAAATCCATAGTATCTTAAAATCTAAAATGATATGCTTAAATTTTTGCTTTGTGCTTATAGCTGACTACCACAAAAACATCCCTGACCGGCTGAAATAGCGCTACGGGATATTTGTGTTCCTTGAAAGAGTATTAAATTGTAAATGGGTAAAAAGGGCTCTTCCAAAATTTATTCCCATGAAAACGAAAAAAAGCTTATTTTTCTCGGTTTTATCATAATGTCATTCTTCGATGTCAATGACTTGTTCTCGGTATAAAACATAGTTTGAACAAAACTGCCACCCCATTATCCATCTCATCGAAACATTTGAATAAGAAATAAAAAAAATGTCGAATTGAAGTGAAGACACTGCAATCGGTCGAAAGATGTTTGCATAGTTTAATATTCAAGAGATAGCGACAGATAAATTTTTTTTGAATGCCGAAGAAAAACCAGCCTTTTCTTATTCCAGTTTAATTTGAATATCATTTTTTCCCCTCTTCATGCAAAAGTTTTATTAAAAAAATATTAAATGAATTTCCTACTATATTTTCCCGAGTGAAGTAAAAAATGATTTTCCTTGGATCCTTTTTATCTACGATATAAAACTTCTTTTGAGTTTAAAAAATAATTATTGAATGATAACCAGTAATAATAATAATCAGTAGAAATACTAATATTATCAAATAAAAAAAATAACCAATATTACTGATTTTTTTTGTAGAATTACTGAAGATAGTATCCTTTTAAATGATATTTCAGTTTTGACAAAATTAAAATTCACCATCTCTTATTTCATACTTAAATTACATAAAATTTTAAGACGGGACTGATTTTAAGATCTTAGAACTGATCTTAAGGTAAAAGGAAGCGTGTTGACGTCGCTCTGGCCCCACCATACTATTCAAACTTGTCACATTTTTCAATTCCACAGCCAATCCTCGTGGATGTGTCTGGGTGGGTACCACCGAAGTTGCAATACTAGTAGGATTTAAAAGTTTCCGGACTGAGCCTTTAACGTGGAAAATTTTTGTAGTAGAGCGATTATAATAACATTTCTATGTTATTGCATTCTTCTCCTTTTAAAAGGAGTTTGTTCGAAATCACGTGGTCGGTGGGTCGCCACGGCGCACAGTAGGTAATTTTCCCAATCTGGCGCTTGAAAAGTCCAAAAATGAAATTGCGCGAAATAAAACAACAACCCACAATTTATGGTCCTAATAGGTTCCCTAGCTATGTGGTAAACAGTTTTTGTCAATTTTTAACAATTATCAGTTTAGATCGGGTTTGTTCTTGCTACAAGAAGCACTTGCGAAAGCCTCCTTTTCAGTCGCAAGTCCTATCGTTTCGTCTGAAAAGGATTTTGCAGATTTTACTGGGCTTTTTTGAAAATAGATACCACATGAGTAAGTAATTTCTTGATTTGACTTTCAAATTAGGTTCAAGTTCGATTAAAAATAGTAAAAACATAATATTTAGCACAGCATGTAACTCCTACTAACACATGTCAATTTTTTGTGTTTAATGGACTAGAATTTTTGGGATTGACACAGATTGATAAGATACTAGCGCAAGACTAATGATGTTTTGAGTTTAGTTAGGATAACCCCGGACTTCTTTTAAATATGAGGACCAGCAGCAATTAAAATTTAGAAAAAATGTTAAAAATTTCTGCTTGTTTGTAGGGGGAAAAGGGATGAAATGCTACAGAAATTAAAAGTTCTTCAAGTCGAATGATGCCGTGGTTGTCGGGGGAGTAAGATTTATATTATATTTTATTATTTTGAAGAAAAATATATAACTAATATTTTAGTGTGCTATTTTATGTTTCTTTAAGCTTATAATTATTTTTTCAGAATTATAAACTTTAAAATGGCTTTTTTCAGTTTGTGTTTTTTCGCATTCAAAATACTACTTCTTCCACAATTATTTACCAATCACTTCCATTCCCCTCCCCCCTGTGTCTTATATGTAATGCATGTAATAAAATTAGGGATTCATTTTGCTGTAAATTGAATACATCTTTTTTTACAAAATTGAAATGTGTGAAATATTAGGCTTTTGGTTGAATTTTAACACACACACACATATATATATATAAAGAGAAAAAAAATGTTGATATATATATAATAACCTTATTTGTTAGTAAAAAACAGAAAATAATGCCCAATTTACATTAATTACTATGATTTTAGATCATTATAAAGACATTAAAGCCGTAAAATAATTTTTGTGCGCCAGATTGTGAAAACTGCCCTCTGTGCGGCGTCGTATTTTGCAAGCGGATGTATTTAATCGTCATCGGTGATTTACGTTTGTTTAGCGGATAACGCAGCGCTTCTCAAACTGTGAGGCGCCCCCCTAGGGGGTGTGTTAACCCTAGAAGGGGACGCAAGCATATTGTGTGTGTGAATAGTAGAAAACAAAAAATTATTTCAAAAAATTATTTCAAAAAATTATGAATTTTTTGAAAGTAAAACAAACAAAATACATTCTGTCATAATAAAAAAAATACATTTTCACTGATATAATACACTTAAATAACTTATAAAGGGTGTTTTTTTAGAGGTATAGAACTTTAAATTGCAATAAAAGAACGATGTATTATTCGATTGACATGAATTTTTTTTTATCCGATGTAGTCCAATCTGGACGTCCAATTTTCGATGACTTTTTCCAACATTTGTGGCCGTATATCGGCAATAACACGGGGAATGTTGTCTTCCAAATGGTCAAGCGTTTGTGGCTTATCCGCATAGACCCATGACTTTACATAGCCCCACAGAAAATAGTCTAGCGGTGTTAAATCACAAGATCTTGGAGGCCAATTCACAGGTCCAAAACGTGAAATTTAGCGGTCACCAAACGGGTCTTTCAATAAATCGATTGTGGCACGAGCTGTGTGACATGTTGCGCCGTCTTGTTAGAACCACAGCTCCTGGACATCATGATTGTTCAATTCAGGAGTGAAAAAGTTAGTAATCATGGCTCTATACCGATCACCATTGACTGTAACGTTGTGGCCTTCATCGTTTTTGAAGAAGGATTCCACCAGCCCATAAAGTGCACCAAACAGTCAGTTTTTCTGGATGTAACGGTGTTTCGACATACACTTGTGGATTAGCTTCACTCCAAATGCGGCCGTTTTGTTTGTTGACGTAGCCATTCAACCAGAAGTGCGCTTCATCGCTAAACAAAATTCGCTTATGAAAATCGGGAACAACGGCCATCTCGTTTTGGGCCCATTCGACGAATCTACGCCTAGCTTGATGATCGTTTTGATGAATTGCCAAACCAAACTGAGAATAAATCACTTGACAGCTGTTAAATCGGTCGCCATCTTGGAAAGTAATGCCGACTTAAACTTCTATACCTGGAAAAAAACATTCTTTATATAACACTTATAAATATATTAGTACTGCACTATGAACTTTATTATCATCTTAACAATAGTAAGCCAAGAACAAGCTTAATAATTACCAGTGACTACACCGGTTGGTTATATATAGAATTATATACAAAAACTTTAACTCTTATCCGGATCACGTACGGCTTATAATTAATCCCATAACTGCTCATTAAAAGTTATGCGATTCACGCCCCAATGCCGCTATTGCACGTATGTGTATTTGGGGGAGGGAGAAAGGGAAAATAAGAAAATCCTCTGAAATAAGTAAATCCTTCTCAAACAATGTTAAAGTCATTTTATTGCATTCCAAAGTGTCCGAAATAATTTTATGGATGGTAGCGAACATATTTCGGATAGACGTATATATACGTCCAAGGCAATTTACACACTAGGTGAATGAGACGTTTATATACGTCGGAGGCGAAGAGGTTAAAGTCTTATTGTAGCTTTAGCTTCAAATTATCGTATTATCGAATTCAATACATCGTTATTGTATGGAGGGGGGCGCGATGAAAATTATGATTCAATATTGGGTCACAAGTATTGAAACTTTGAGAAGCACTGAGATAACGGATATTAATTTTTGCGTTCGGTTGGGAAAAAGTGCTACGGAGACTTACGAAATTTTGAAGCGTGCGTAAGGTAGTGATACATTAGTGCGAGTGCAAGATTTTTAGTGGCATCGACGTTTCAGAGAAGGCAGAGAAAGTGTCGAAGACGACGAACGCTCTGGACGTCTGCTGACTTCCCGCACTGTTGAAAACATCGAAAAGGTTTCTGCGGCGGTACGTTGGAACAGGCTTCAAACAATAGCAGAATCAGTTGGGATATCCTCGGCCATATGTCAAAGGATACTGACCAAGGATCTTAATATGCATAGAGTGTGTCTGCATATCGTTTCCCGCAAGTTAAACGAAGACTATATAATCTGCAGATGCAATTAAATCTACATCTCAGGCTAAATTAAAGGACATAATTAAAAATGGATTCAAGAAATGTTTCGATGACCTTCAAAAGCAAAAGTGTGTTGTTACTCAAAGGTTTTATTTCGAAGGAGAATGCTTTTCAGCAGTTTAATTGGATATATTTTTTAAAGTTATAGACTCAGTCCGGAAACTTTTGAATCCTACTACGCATATAGACCAATTTCTCTTTCTCAGTCCAATCTTCATGTTTTGCATGAACTTGCGCAGTCTTCTGGAATTGGCTCTTTTAGAGGCAGTATTACAATTTTTTGCTATTACACAAAGGCAAGGGAAACAAAAATCAGTAATTATTTACCTGGCAGAGAAACAACGCCACTTATTTTGCGCAGTTTCCTTTCTATACATTCTTCTCAACCTGTGCTCGTGATCTGCGCATTTTTTGTTTAAAACACTCGTTGAGGTGCGCCTAATAGGTATTAAGGTGCAAGTTTGATATCGGGGGTAATAGCGCCGAGTTGTTGTTTATGTTCGCCAAGATGGGCGATAACATTACAATATGGTTACCTTAATATTTTTTATCGTCTGTCGATGTGGTTGCCATGGGGATAACGTATATTAGAAATAACTTTTATTGGTTTTTTCCCGCTGTAACCCTTTTAATTTCAGACGATTTTAATAAATATTTCTAATTTCTGTTAAAAGTGAACCATTTTTAGTGTAATTTTTCTAGTGTTTGCGTCTTCTGTATATTTCTGTGCTATTTTCGAATATGGATATTTCTAAAATGAGTGAGTACTAGAATATTTTTTTCTTAGAAGAATAAGTGTTGTGCTTTTAATTATCGCTATAAATCGCTTACTTTAGTTTTATTTTAAGTTTTAAAAATGTTTTTTTTTTTACGTTCTTTGTTCGATGTAATTTGTTGAAGGAACTTGCAGTGCAAGTTTCATATTGCAAGCTTTCACTACTTAGTAATTAGAATTCTTAATTGATTTTAACATACATTATGTAATTATTTTATTCATAATTTAATACAAAAATGCAATTATTACTTTTTTAATAATCATCTAGTATTCGTTATTTATAACTGTTTTTTTAAACATCTAGATATATATTATAAATGCGAAAGTTTATGAGGATGTTTGGGAGTCTTTCACGCAAAAACAACCGAATGGATTTTAATGAAACTTTACAGTAATATAGCTTATACATCAGAATAACACATTGGCTATAATTTATAGTATAGGCTATAATTTATAAAGATATTGTGAGAAGTGTCCAAAATATAACGATATTTGTCAAGTAAGTAGGAAAAAATTCTGTCATCTGCAAGCAATTCTGGCTTGCGCTGCAAAAAAGCCCACGTCAACATATATCTATCTTTTGTTTGTGAAAGAAATCTTTTTGTTTTGGCTACGCAAGGCGCTCGTTTCTAATTAATTCCTGTAAACAGCATAATCCCTAATTTTTTTTATTTCAGAATAAAACTAAGTTTTGAAGGGAGAGGTTGTTATAAATCTCTCTTTATTTGAATGTTTTTTTAATGATTTTATTATGCACATTTGGTAGTATAAGAAATTGATCTTTTTTTTCAAAATAAATACTTTTATTGCTTCTGGTACTTACAGTAGATAAACTTTGTCTTTCACACTACATCATTTGGACATATTTCCATAGTTTTTTTGTGGTCAGTAGTTAATTATAACGCTATAATTTTAATTGAATAGGCGGACATTGCATTTTTAAGTATAAAAATAATTATAACTACTGCACTGTATTTTTTGGAGTGAGTGAATATTAACGTCGCACTGTTCAGCTACACAAAGGCTTTTGGCAACGGACCACGTAATTTTGAACCATGGTCAAGTGACGTGGATGACACCTGAGCTGGCACCCCTTTCTCCTAACTACCACACCACACCACGCCACGCCAACTTAGAAAGAATATTCTACGAATACTTAGCAGGAATATTTTTTGAAATCCCCTCTTCCAAGATATATGGCAGCACGGATTTTCTGATGATTATTTTAGCGGGGAAGGCGAACAGTTTTGCAGCAGATATGCGTTTTCAGCTGACGGAGTTTTCAGCGGATTGCAAAGATTATTATTTTTGTTCCGAAAAAGTAGTTTATGTCAAAATTTAAGTGTCTTATGTTTTTGTATATTAATGAAGACTTTAGAAAACGATTTGACTATTTATTTTAAGTGAACGGTGTATATAATTAATTTTACAATGGAATATCTTTAATTTATTATCTCTAATGGATTAAATTTCCCAAAGTGGAGTATTTTGTTTATGTATATCCCTTTATTTTCAATGTAGTGATCCCCAAAAAAAATATTGCATGAAAAAACTGCAGTAAATCATAATGCGGTAGTTAAAGCATTAACGTGCATTGCTTCCCTACACGGCGGGTCTTACAAAGCTTTAATAAAGCTCGAGCTATGAAAGTAGCTAGACATTTGCCAATTTGACTATCGTTATCATTTCGCTGTGTTTTTCATTGAATCTCCATTATAGCCATTATAATTTAAGAAACGGCGTTGCTTGCGAATATTACAATTTTAACATGATATTAATACAACAGTAAGCAATATTAATGTATTACATTTTCAGATGTAAATTATTTACACTATTTTAAGCGTTCATTACGCAACACTTTTAACAATGTGTTACTTCTGCTGAGCAGAGATAAGCTTAGGGAGGTATTTTCAAAAATTGACCCTCAAAAGTGTTACGGGGTTTTTTTATAAACAAAAAAAAAATCCTTTTTATCAGCTATTAGATCTATATACTTAAAATTTAACAAAGGTGTTTTTCTTTCTTTTTTTGTTTTGTTTAGCTGAGATATGCAAAAAGCTTTTTTTGTTTAATTTGCAATTCACGTAAAATTAACTCATTAAAAACTTCTTTATCCTTCATTATGTGTTGTTTAATTTTTCAGCTCACCCGTGCGAAGAACAGGTATACCAGCTAGTTTATTTATAAATATTATTACATATTTTCTTATTTATTTATAATTACTATTTATTTATAACTAATACTGTTATTCATTCATAATTATTATGTTATTTATTTATAACTATTTTTGTTGTTTAATTAAAGCTATTACGTTATTTATTTATAATTATGTAATACGCGTAATCTTATGCGTTATTTTCATTTTTTTACCATTCGCCGATTATTCTTTTTTTAAATTCTTATTAAATTTTATTATATGATTATTATTTCTGATAACTGTTATTTAATCGCACTATATGAATATTATATATAAATACGATAAAATAATGTTAAAAGATTATTATATGCTGCTTATAATACTATTCTTAGTACATGTCTATTTTTATTACATATTATTGATATTCATTATTTACAGATTGATCTAGGTTATTCTTAATCTCTTCCTATATACTTTATTTGAAATACATTTCAATGAATTTCAAAACAATTCTTTGAAATTATTGTGCATCTTTAAATTACCGTTAGGCCGCCATATTGGATTCTATTCCAACTACAGTAAACGCTGCTAGGTGCGATGTTATCGCGCCAAGCAGCGCTTGGCGCAATTACCCCCGTTATCAAATTAGTTCCGATATTAACATAATTTACTGACCACACTCCTTCTTGGTGTTGTATTTTTAATGTTACTTGGTAAAGAAATCTTATAAATTTGTCTAATACAGTAATATCCCGAACTTGCGTGATAGGTGGGGCTGAGTGATAAACGCAGAAGTCGAATTCGCATAAGTCGGTCTATAATTTTGCATACAAACACAAATTATTTTTAGTTGGGGTTGGAAAAGAAAGAAAATAATTAAAAAAAAATTGTTTAAGGTATCCGACTACTTGCGACAACTTTTTTTTGAAAAAAAAAAAAAAAAGAGATATGGGGATTTTTTTGTGATTTTTATATTTATTTAGTATATTTTAAGAAAAAAATCGTAAAATTGAAAACAGAAAAAAAATTATTATTAAAATGGGAAAAAACTAGTAAAAATGTACGAAAAATTACATAAACGGGGCCCGCTCTGTACAAAGTTTTTATGGTCAGATTCTCAATTTTTCAATTTTGATGTGTGACTTTGTTATTTCTGTTTGAAGTGACCTTCAGGATAAGACATATTTTAATTTTTACCAAAACTTGAGCACTTTATCTTAGTGATTATACGAAATTGCTTAAAAAAGCATTGACTATATTCGCATAAAGGATTGCAAAATTTGAAATAAAACAGTTATTGATAAATCTGATGATCAAAACACTTCTATTGTTATACAGATTATAAGCAAAAAATTTCAGCTAATTATTTTCAAAACTTTTTGAGCAATCGCTGTCCCCGTTTCAGTTTTTCGAAAAAAAAACACATTTCGAGTAAAACAAATTTTTAAGTTTAACATCTTGTGTAAAGTTATGGCATTTGCTTTTACTAAAACGTTTGTAGTTTTTGTTCTAGTGGAGGGAAAATAAATACTTGGTATTGTTATTAAGCTAATAAAATGGTCTATAAAATAAAGCCATAAAAAAGTTTGTCAATTTTTGAAAAAAATCATGGTTTTAGGGTAGTCAGATACCTTAATAAAATCTTGGATGTAACACAAATACAAAACTGCAAACCAAAGTTATTTTGATGTATATTTTATGAAATCTAACAAGTAGTCTCTCTCTCTCTATCGGTTCAAATATTTTTTTTCTCCCGCTAAATTTCCCCGTAGTATGTTAATAATTATTTTATTTTTTGTTTTATTAAAAAAATGATCTTATTTGGAGTATGTATTTTCTACAATTTGTAAGCCTTCTTCAATGAAACCGAGGCCTTCTGTCAAATTCCTAACGGTCATTCTATCTTTTGACTGAACTGGGTCTAAGGACTCAAGTTCTTCAATGCCTTGCTCATACATTTCTGTGAGCTCATCGTCACCTTCTGATTGTGGGAATTCAGTGGTTATTGAACGTCATCACTATTCCACTTTTAAATTAATCTAAATAGCAAGTTCGGCAAATTCTTCAATCATATTATCAATTTCCCCAATTTTTTCTCAAACAAAAGACAAATCGACAAGATTTGAAAATTGTATAACTCCACATTCACTTCGGGGTGGCGTAAGTAGAGGTATTACTGTACTAAATAAAAATCTGGGGCCTTGGGTAGCCTAGTGGTTAGGGCATCGGACTCCAGACCGGAAGGCCTGGGTTCGATGCCCGATGCCACCAATACCCTCCGAGTACACATGGAGTACGTGCTCGTTAAATCAGTGGGTCCGTAGTCTTGTGGACTGAGTCACGAGCGCAGGGACTGGAGAATATTTCCCTCCCCTTCAGTTTCCATGCAGAAATTGTGGAGGTGGAGATATGTGGTGTCACCATCTATCGTCCCTTCGGGGAATTTAGCCGAGCTAAATCGTACTGTCACCTGTATGGTGCTCAAGGCCAACGACAGGCGTACCTCTAGCCCCATGCCACGATGAATTTCGTGGGCCTAAAACTGACTACGTCAGACAGGTGGCATTAGAAACAACAAAAATCTTGTTTCTTACTTAATATTTTAGTATAAGTATTACTATTTCCTGGCAATATTTTGATAGAATTGGAGTTGCCATTTCTTATTTTAAAATTTAATTATTGGAGAATTGACTAATAAAACATATTTTTTTAGATTAATTTTTTTTCTTAAGCCCCCAGTTTTTTTAAATGTGTAATATTATATATTTTAGTTTTAGATAGAATATTTTTGGAATTGAAACGCTATTAAATTTCTTCTTTATTAAAAAAATGGAACAAAATTTTAAGCTTATCTGTTATAAAGACGCTTTTGAAAGAAGGTTCTGATGATATGAAGTAATTCACTATAAACTGTTGCGTTCAAAATAAAAAAAAAATGACACAGAGTTTCAGCCTTTAAAGAATCGCTCGTTAATTCCTGGTTAGTATATTTAATTATATTTCTGGGATAATATACGAAATGAAATGCAGTGGACGAAACATTTTTCCTACTCCTCACAGGCAAAGACAACACATAAACACACTACAGAAATTAAAATTTACTATATCATTCTATTCAATGTAGGTCTAAATGTAATGTAATCTTTAAATTTTTAATCCACTTTCCGAACTACTGAAATATGTGAATTTTCATACACGTGATAGAAATGATCTAAATCAGTGTTTCTCAAACTGTGGGGAGGGGGGGCGATAACCTTACGAGGGGGCGTGAGCATATCGAAAATAAAAGATTTAAAAAATAATTAGTTTACTGGAATGAATTAAAACAAAAGAATTTCAGACATAATAAAAAATGCACTTTTACTCTGATATAATTTATAGGCGCGCGATATTAAGTCATCAAAAATAAAAACTTCTTCAATACCTAATTAGCTATCTTTGATCCTATAACCAAATAAAAAAGCTTTTATTTGATTTGCTGTTATCCCATGATGCGAGATTTTTTTAACACGCTTTCTTTTTTAACCTAACATACTACTCTTTCAGAGAAAAAACAGATCCCAGATCCAGAATCGAAAAAATTTAGGAACATAAAAAATACATCACTGTCATTATTTTTGAAATACTGCACATTATAGCTGTAATCTGTTTGACCTTCTAAGTTATTGGGGCAGTTAGTTATGACCCCTCTCTTATGTGTTTGTTTCTCATTTAGGGAAGTTGTAAGTAATGTATTTCTCTGTTGCGCTTTTTTCCATGCAAAAGAGTTTTATGATATTTGGAAAATCACGGAGAGCACACACACTATGAAGGAATACTTGGTCAAGACATATTTTTATAAGTATTCTCAACATATAAAGCATAACGAAAAACGTTTCAAACAATTTTTTTATCAGTAACATACATATTATCATAATGAATATACTTTTTACCCGGAAGTGGTCACGTGGGACACACAGATTACGGAATCTTTAATTCTTTCAAGACTGTTTATTTGTTACCAAAGAAAAATTGAAAAGTCCTTGGAAGTAGGTAAGTAAACTTTCTCTTAATTAAATCATTCACTGGAATCATGATTTGTATCGTGTACAATAAAATAATTATTAAAAAAGAAGGATTGGGATGACTCAATAACCCCGCTCGACCGTATCGAGTGCGTGCCTGCTCCCGGGTTAAAACATGTTGAAGTCTATTCACTTTAAATATTAAAAATAATACAACTATACTTCATCGGAGTTTTATATTCATTATTTAACATCAGTGGCGTGCACAAGGGGGTACTAGGGTCTGGACTCCCCCAAAGCCCTTGATTTTTTTCCGATAGATTATAATTCTAAGTATATAGTACGCAAAATTTAATTAAGTATTTGTTATTAATGATTAATTTTATTAATTAATGCTAATTATTTATTCAGGAATTAGTTTTTTACTGTGTTTTGTTCTCGAAAATCGATAAAATCAAAAATAACCTGATACAAGGTTGGTGAACATTCGACCCGGGACCCCCTCCCCCTCCTTGAAAAATTCCTGTGTGCGCTACTGTTTAACATCAATTATAAATGCTAATTCTGTGAGGCTTAAAATTACAATTCGCTTAAAACTAATTATAATTTGAGAAACCATTTGAAAAAAATCATTTTACATTTTGTCGAGCACTTGGCTTTGCTCCCCTTACAATTCAGCTGTTATATCAATAATGTTTTATTTTCTTATAAATGAACTCGTGCAAAGAGCGGGCACTTCAGGCGGTATACTTTTAATGTATCAGTGCTGCACAGAATATTTTCTAACTAATTAATTAATACTAAATTAAGAACAAGTTTAATAAATATTAACGACTTCCATGGGCTTGTCTTGCAAAGCTAAGTTTTTATAAGGAATGCTTATGATTAGAAATTGACCCTTTGAGTTTTTTTTCTATATTTAGCAGATATCTATATTTTGTTTTCTAAGCAGCCACTGCATTTTGCAATATGTTCAATTTAAAAATTAGAGAAGGGAAAAATAACATAATAATTATCCTATTTTATTTATTTATTTATTATTTTTTTTGCTTAAAAGTAGTATACAAAATTTAATACTTATATTGCTAATTTGTATGGTTTATAATTAAGATCGCCTATTGCAGATTTAGCATCAAAGTGCATTATTATTGCATTCAGTACATTATTAATGTATAAGGGGAAGGGCGTGATAAAAATTGTGATCGAAAAGGGTATTAACTAAGGGTATTAAGGGATCGCCAGTATTGAAAGTTTGAGATGCACTGATCTAAATAAATACAATCAACATAAGGTAACCTGCATAGATAAGTTTAAGGTAACATAATGTAAGTTTACTTTTCTTAGTATATAATCATCGTGGTTTTTTTTAGTCTTTTTTAAGACTACATTTGGTTAATCTGAAAAAGTCCCTCCGTGCCATCTCAACGCCTCCCAATTTTCTCTGGATCTTTTACTGCCCCTTGAAAGCCTCAAACGCCCACAAGTGGGCGTTATCGATCACCCACTGTGAGAATCCATGATCTAAATATTGAAAATGGCATTATCTATTTCTTAATTAGATATACTTTAAATGAATTGTAAATAGTATCTCTATATAGAAGATTATGTTAATAATGAGATGTTAAATGATTATTTTTGAGTGAAACTAATTAAATCTCTACTTAATGGTGAAAAAAGAAACATGTTTAAGTGATATGGAATTCAGCTGGAATTTTTCCAGATGAATATCTAAATATTTGTAAACAATGAGAATTTAAGCTATTGATTACAACAGGTAACATTTGATTTGCGTAACGTATTTTTGAAAATTAAAAATTGTGTACAATATTTAATATTTCTTTAATATAAATAATAAAAAAGGGCATTTTCAGAAATAATATAAATTTTTTCAAATAAAAATTAAATTTTTAGGAAAAACCACTGCACGATAATGACTTTCTGAAACATTTCTATTAACTAAGAAAAAAACAATGAGAAAAATAACTAAAACACTAAAAATCTCGGAAAGTTATTAGGTGTTGTAACTTGTTTCTTCTTCTATCTTTTCTTAATCTTAATCGCACAAATTAATACCAAACACTAAAGAGAATTTCCCTTTTTTTAAACACCATAAAAGAGTTTTCTTCTTTCAGAAACTTTTTAATTTGACATTTAAATAGTTAAATATAATGCTTCTTAATATAAAAAAATATTTCTTTCTTTCTACATTTTCGTGCAAAAACAGTTGTCCGGAAGGATTAGAAAAACCACTTAATGTTTTTGTAACTCTTGTCTTAGACATGAATAAAGACAAAGAAAAGTTTTTTCCTTGCTATTGTTTTTAATAATTACAAATAGGTAATTAAAAGGCAAGTAAATATATTTTAGGCTGAATTATTCAAAGTATTAATTAGTATTAGAATGTGATTAAATTGTAGTGTTTTTAGCAAATAAATAAACGGAAAGTCTCCTGTACTTAAAAAAATTAAATAAAGAAATTATTAAATAAAAAAAAAACCTCTTCACATTTTCGTGTTGTGCAGTTATTAAAAATAAAATATAATGAATATGCTTTATATCTTTAATTACATTTGAAATAACTTTTTAATAAAATTGAATTTATGCATTAATTTTTATTTTCAAGTAGAAATGCTTCGTAGTTTATGAAAATGTTCTCAAATTATTTCCTGAATATGGCAACTGCATTAGACGTTTTGTTTGTTTCATTAGTTTGTGACCTTTTTTTTTCAACTTTTGGCAGCAATAAAATTTAAGATCTGTAAGTTATTAATTTATGTCACTTACACGAAAGCTATTAGAAAGCAAATTTATAACTAAGTTGATACTTATTATACTTGATAGAGATGAACATAGCGACTGAAATGGTACATTCCTCTCTTTTCATACGACGCCAAGAAAGCCTTTAAAAAACTAAAATTTTAACATGTAGCAATTCGAATTTACTGCATGACAGTCAGTATGGGAAAATTAAAAACTATATGTATTAAAATGGAGCTTAAATATACGAATGACTACATTATATCAACTTAATTCAATGGAAAAAAGCAAACTATGAAAATTTATTGTTCCAGAGTATTATTTCTAAAAAAATTAAAATGTATATCAATCCAGTATTTCAATCAACAAGTTAAGGCTCTTGACTGCATTGTGGAATTAAGCATTTTAAGGCGCCAAACCATCCCTATATTTCATCTTAATGGCCTGCATAATAGGAATTTCTCCATAAAATAAGAGAAGAGAGATAAAGGGAAGAGAGAAAAGAGAGTTATACTTACGTCGCATTATAAAGCGGGCACGAGAGCTACTGCTGACGGACCTCGTAATTTTGAACCCTGGTTAAACTCCAAGAATGGCACCTGAGCTATCATCCCCTCTTCTAACTACCTCACCACACCAACGGGAAGACATCCGAGCCTTGACAAATTTAATGTGCAGTGGCCTCTACAGCACGGTGGTTCTTCAGTGGTACTAGACTCAAACCCATGAAACACCAGCCACGACTCCGTGTCCTTGACCAATAGGCTACCGCGACCTATGGAGATACAAAACATACCAATGCAAATCAGCATAATTAAAAAAAATGAAGTCAAAAGAAACTATCAGTAGATTGTTTTATACATATCACCTACCAAAGAAAAGCAACACAAGATAATAGAAACTTAATTCTATGACTAATTTAAATATGCAAAGAGATGGAATTTTATTCAAAATAATCTGTTAAAAGTGAGAAGTAAAAAGCGCACATAATTTTAATGATAACAAGTTTCATATTTTAATGACGAAGCGAGTGTAAACTGGGTATTACATAGTCAAGTAGCATAAATGTGACCACCACATACTTGTGACGTCGACGTTAAATAACCAATCACAGAAGGCAGTTGGCAGCACATTTCAGTTGAGCATATATAAAGGGTTTGTGAGGGCTTCGGAAAACATCCAATAAAACCCTTGAACCAGTACTAACTAAAAATAACTTCGAAAATTTAGAACAAGACAACAAGACTGCGCTCAATCCTGAAAATGAAATAGTTCTGAAACTAAAGCTCCCATCCCCCATGATGTTTAAATTAAAACTTAACTATAGGGTACAACTTAAAATTCTTAACGAAAAATATCCAGATTTTAATAGTAAAAAATTAGATCAGATTTACAAACACGGATGATGAATATAGCAGTATTACTCACTTCTTGGAGGAGAATAACAATTTCGAATTCTACGTTGTCGAAATAAAACCCATTAAAGTTGCAATTAAGGGAGACTCCGCAGTTTCACTAAAGTGATAGATATCCAATTCGATCTAGAAGATCTTGGTTACGCTGTTACCAGATGTAACCAATTAATTTCCAAACGAACTAAAAACCCACTTCCTTTTTTCTTAATTACTCTTCCGAGAAACCAACAAAATTTACCAGTTTTGGATCTCACCCATTTGTGGTACATGTAAATAAAAGTTGAGGGACACCTCATTCGAGGTATTACTCAATGTTTCAAATGCTACAATTTTTATCATATGGCAGCCAATTGCTACCTAAAGCCGCGTTGCCTCAAGTGCGGTAAAGATAATTTAACCAAGGACTGTGAAATCAGAGAACGGCACGAGAATCCCTTCTGCATAAATTGCGAGGTGTACGGGCATACTGCCTGCTACACTAAGTGTCCCAAATTCCCCAAACTCAAAAAAGGAACCCCCATTTCTAATAACAAATCTTAAAGTTTTAATAGTAAAAATGTTACTGAAGGAATTTCCTTCGCTGACGCTCTCAGTGGCAACTCTTCTAAAAATAATATTCCTGATTCAAATAATGAAACTCAGGAAGGACAAAGTCAACCCCAGATTCTCCCCAATAATGATAACAGTATATAACTGATATTCAAAACTTAATTGATCTTTTCAAAATATAATTTCCAACCTCATTAAGCAATTTCCCAAACTGATAGAAATTATCCCTGCTCTTAAGGGTATCTTTGGCTAATGTTAAAGAATAGGGGCCAAATTCGGAATATTTTTTCAGATATAAAAGTGCTCAAATATTAATATTATATTCTGGCTACGCTATTCTGTAAAGAACCACTTATTTTATCATACTACTCATTTTTATACGTGGTGACACTTTTCTTTTATAAAATGTGTTTTGCATTTTTTTCCTGTACCGTAATGCTAAATGAGCTATCCCATTCACATGTTAAAAGGAAAAATTAGTTATTTATGAAATATTTTGAAATTTTAAAAACACTATATTATAAACAAATGCATGAGTTACAATGACACAAATTTTTATAAAAATTGAGGCATTTTTTTCTGTCCGAAAATGTGATCCGTGTCAAGTTCACGCTCTCGTACATATGGCGAAAAGAGTCTTAAAGCAATCAATGATTACAAACAGCAAGCTTTTCTTATTTCGAATCGCTTCTAGGTAATTAACACATACACAAACACACTTAACCTACTTTTATTTTTAATTTCTAATAATTCCAAACTGTTTCATTTCTATTATTTCCATAGACTTTTTATTCCATTTGTTTGCATTTATCTCAATAGCTTAAATTTTTTCTCCGAATCAGGCAAAGAATATAAGTTCAACAGTTCTCTTGACCAATAGCAACCCTTGATATGCAAGTTGTCGAAACAAAGTCTCTCTGGTTTCATCCCATTGGTTTCCCGCCTTCAGAAACCCACCCAACCAAGAACTCAATACCAAGCTCAGCCACTACCAGATATGGAGCGGAGGGACTTGACATGGTCCCAGCCTCCAGATAAGTCTAAGCGTCTTCAGAAAACATTGTCCGTGGCGGTGCGCCACACTTACGTTCAGACTGCAGCAGCACCGAGTGCGGTCATTGCGAAGGGGGGGAGAGTGACCACCTCTCAAATCCGCCGGTTGACTGTTCCGATCTTTTTAATTTTACTCTCTTTCTGGACACTACGTCACAACACACCCCTCACACTCTACCCCCCGGGCAGCCATTTTTGAGCTATTATACTCACTTCATAACAACCAATAGGAGGAAAATTCTCTTTGCTGTGAACTCCATTCTCCAGAAAACATTTTGAAGCCAAGTTCCAAGCCTTGAAGCCCCACCCGCTGGCCCGCCGCCGCTCGTCCAATAGCCATGCAGTTAAACTTAGCATGAAAATATCACTTTCGTCATTTTCCTCTAATAAACTTTTTGCTTGATGCGGGATTAAGGGATCCTAGAAACCCAGAACTTTCCGTAGCTTCGGAAAACATTGCAATTGTTGGCGTAATGCAGAAACGGAGCGATTTATACCCGACATTCAAAAGAACATGATCATTGGCTTTCGGGTCAAAGGTTGAAGCATTTCCGAAACGGCTAAGTTTGTGACTGCATCCGCTAACATTGCATCGTGTTTAGCTGCGCCTAATTCTCACGAGTCAAATCAAGACAGCCTTGTGAGGCGTGAGATGGTCTGATGTGACACGTTGTTGGAATTGGCCTTAGACAAATTCTGTTGAAAAATAAATATAAGGGGGTATTTTAACATCATTCTAGTTACAAACGTAACATGTAAATCTGGTTTTAACAGAAAAAGTGCTAAGACACATCTTGTCTTTTTCAGCATCATATTTATTCGAAGTTGCTTTTTTAACATTTGTCGACACTAAGTCGAAAAAAGGAACAGACTATTGAACGTGGAACCGCATCTCAGATTAAAATTAACAACCAAGGAGTCAAATTATGACAATCTGTCATCTCAACACAAACAATTTCATCCTTCTCATTAATCCAAATAAATGATATTTATAATATAACTTTTATTTAAATTTTGTAATGAGTACTTTTATTTCTCATTTTTTTTATTATTTTGTGTATGTCACAAAAAAATATAAAAAATAAAAATATTTTGATTGTTATTAAAATACATAAATTTCTTTAGAAGAGATGTACTCAAGTTTACGAAAATTACAAAAGAGGTGCACATGTCGACAGTTTTGAAAACAGACAATCCCGTGTACTCCGCACTACAGGGGATCTTGAACAGAGGGCACTACATCAGGGAAGTTGTGGAGAGGCATTTGTATAACACCAGCAACATTCTCGCAGCTGTATTTGTGGCCACCGTAGCCTAAAGATATCGGATCGTGACCAGCTTGTCACAAGTTCGAGGCCAGTACCATCGTGTAGGGGAGTGTTGTACGTTGAATCTTACGAGAGCTCAAACATTCCCCCGTTGATGTGGTGTGGCAGTTAAGAGAGGAAGGTGCCAGCTCAGGTGTTGTCCTCGTCCCTAGACCATGTTTCAAAATTACGAGGTCCGTCGCCAAAAGCCCTCGTGCAGCTGAGCAGTGTGACGTTAATATTCACTCACTCGCAGCTGTATTTTAGCAAAACAGTGTCCATCCACATGTTTATCAGAATACACACGCCTTCTATGAACGATAGACTGCGCTTCTTCTATGTTATCCTGGTCCCCATATATGTCGCCCATTGAGCGTGTCTGAAGCGATAACTGTTTGTGACTCGCTGGTCTTATTTTTTGAGCAAAGATCTGGAATGAATTTTGATAGCAAATAGAAATCATTTTGTTTGCATTTCTCAGAATGACATACATGAATCGATTCTGTATGATTCGATATCATAACAGGTGGGAGCATTAAATACGATTGGTTTTCTGCATTATTTTTGTATTTTTCTGCAAATTGTATTGTTTACTTAAACCATTATAAATAATACACGAAATAAATTTCATCTACGAGGGCGAGTTGGAAAATAAGTTTCTCCTGTCGACTGTTGTCAGAAAATTGTGCATGAAAATTAAAACATAGAATGATACATTAAAGATAAGGCATAACTTTAATTTTTCACATAAGTACCAAGTACATTGAGACATTTTTCATACCGCTTGATAAGTTTCAAAAAGCCCTCCGGGAAAAAATTAAGGTTTTGCGTACAGAAGAAATGTTTAACGGTTTGTTTGACTTCAGCATTGCTTCCAAAGCGCCTTCAGGTGAGATTCTTTTTCAAAGCTGAAAATAGATGAAAGTAACTTGGTATGAGATCAGGCCTGTATGGCGGATGGTGTAGGCGCTCCCAACCAAGAGTTGCAAAATTTTTTTGCGTTGCCGTCACCAAGTGTGGTCTCACATTGTCATCCAACAACAGAACACCAGAGTTGAGAAGCCCAGGCCGCGTTTTCCGAACAGTTTCTATCAATTTCGACAGGGTGTCACAGTACCACGTAGCTTTGATGGTTTCTTCGTATGCAAACACTTCTTCGTATGCAAAGCCCTGAGTTTTCCTGCATGGCTTTTTGAAGTTTATAAAGAGGTGTGACAAATGTCTCAATGTACTTGGTACTTATGTGGAAAAATAAAGTTTGTCTCATTCTGTGCTTTAACTTTCAGACTCAACTCTGACCAGAGTCGACAGAGGAAACTTATTTTCCGACTCACCCTTGTACTTCTAATCATAGTGCTGCAATTTTTACAAACGGGAATATTTATAAAGTTTTTATGTCTCGTATTACTGTCTATTTCTTATCTATTCTTATAAACAAAATGTTTCCAAGATGGAAAAGAATTAAATGGATTTAGAAATAAAACACAAAAATGACTCAGAAAGAAAAAGATACTTAGAACTAGGTTGGCACGTTTAGAAACATAAAAATAAAGAACAGAGAAATTCATTCTTAAAAATTTTCTCATATCCGAGCTTATTATGTAAGGAAAATATAGGTTAATGTAATAACCATAAAAATGTAGAATCGCCACAAAAATTACCAAGTTAATAAGGAAGTTCTTTTTTTATCATCAACGTTTTTTTTTACCCATTAATTTCTTCCAAGATAAGAATAATGAGAGTTTAGTTATCTTAAAAACCCATGATTAATAGAGGGTTTTTGATTATACCAATCTCAGACATTATTAAAAGTGATTATGACTTGCTCATAAAAAGTAATCAAGTAAGAGGAACAGATCTTATTTCCTGTAATGAATCAACATTAATTTTTTGCCAGGTTAATAATTAAATATATATTCATAATAGTTGTAATAACGATTTTTTGATATTGCCATTAAAAGATTTATTGCATTAATTAGTATTCACTTTTGTTTCAACTTTTATATTTCCTCGGGGAATTTAAGCCTGTTAATATTAGTTTATCGGATGTTACTTGGAAAAAAAATTAAGCGAAAAGCTTATTTTCTGCTGAAATGATTTTTGTACTAATTATAGAATGAATGTATCCTGATGTATCTATTGTATTTCATAGTCTTAAGTCTTAGCAAAGTGAAGAAGTGTCTATAAATGTAGCACTAAAGAAACATGAAGTCTGTAGGAAATCGGAATGTGTGGAATGGATAGAAGTGAGTGTTTAATAACATCGCTCTATAAAGCAACACGAGCGCCATTGGCGACGGAATTCGGTATTTTGAACCTCAGTCAAGTGACAAGGATGACAATTGAACTGGTAAATACAACACCAACGGGAGGGCATTGGACCTCGTCAGATTTAACGTGCATTGGCTCCCTCCCTCGACACGAACCCGCGGCACTCCTGTTACGAGTTCGTGACCACGACCATTAGCTTACCGTGGAGTCCATAATCATTGGGAGAAGAAATATTACAGTGCAGTGGATCTTAAACTTTCGATCGCTGCAGTTCCCCTTTATGTATCAGCCTGACATCACGTACCCCAAAATTTTGAACACCCCTCCCCGAACCCTAATAAAGAGTGTTTTTTTTCCAGGTATAGAAGTTTAAGTTCGCATTACTTTCCAAGATGGCGACCGATTTAACAGCTGTCAAAGGATTTATTCTCAGTTTGGTTTGGCAATTCATCAAAACGATCATCTAGCAAGGCGTAGATTCGTCGAATGGGCCCAAAACGAGATTGCCGTTGTTCCCGATTTTCATAAGCGAATTTTGTTTAGCGATGAAGCGCACTTCTGGTTGAATGGCTACGTCAACAAACCAAACTGCCGCATTTGGAGTGAAGCTAATCCACAAGTGTATGTCGAAACACCGTTACATCCAGAAAAACTGACTGTTTGGTGCGCTTTATGGGCTGGTGGAATCATTGGTCCGTACTTCTTCAAAAACGATGAAGGCCACAACGTTACAGTCAATGGTGATCGGTATAGAGCCATGATTACTAACTTTTTCATTCCTGAATTGAACAATCATGATGTCCGGGAGCTGTGGTTCCAACAAGACGGCGCAACATGTCACACAGCTCGTGCCACAATCGATTTATTGAAAGACACGTTGGGTGACCGCCTAATTTCACGTTTTGGACCTGTGAAATGGCCTCCAAGATCTTGTGATTTAACACCTCTGGACTATTTTCTGTGGGGCTATGTAAAGTCATTGGTCTACGCGGATAAGCCACAAACGCTTGACCATTTGAAAGACAACATTCGCCGTGTTATTGCCGATATTCGGCCACAAATGTTGGAAAAAGTCATCGAAAATTGGACGTCCAGATTGGACTACATCCGAGCCATCCGTGACAGTCATATGCTAGAAATCATATTTAAAATGTAATGCCCCAAGATTATCTTTCGAATAAAAAAAAATTCATGTCAATCGAATAATACATCGTTGTTTTATTGCAATTTAAAGTTCTATACCTCTAAAAAAACACCCTTTACATTACTTAGTGATTTAATGATACCTCAATAGCCCCACGACTACATCTGCTATTTATAAGAAAGATTTTTTAACACTTTTTCCCTTTAAAGAAGCAGTACACATATAATATATATACATAATATTACAAAATACTAGTTTTAAATAAATAATGTAGGCACAGTGCGAATAGCAAATCGAAATGGATGCAACAGTTATCGTATTGGCGCACAATGTAAACTTTTATAGTTATTAAATCTTTGTACATATGTTTCTATTATACACTAATGGACAAAAAAATTAGCAGACCAAGGTGGAGTCATCAAAATGAAACGAAATTTTACATACGTAATGACTACTTTGATATAAGTAAATGATTAGAAAATCAAAGTAAAAAGATAATTTATTTCATAGAAAAAGGCAAAAGAATGGAGGATTTAATACCCTGCCGAGCCCTCTCTAGCGCGAATGCACGATGCGATACGATCGGGCATTGAGGTATACAAGTTCTGTATGATGTCTCGAGACATTTCGTTACATATTTGCAGTAACCTTGCCTCTAATTAGTTCAAACTCGTGGGATGCCCAACCAGCCGTCCCAAATGATCTCAAATAGGCTTGATTGGAGACAAATCTGGGGATAGGGCAGGCCAAGGAAGGGTAGTAACAGTGCGGAGACAGTCTTGTGGCACCCTTGCCGCGGGAGTCCAAGCATTGTCTTGTTGAGAAATGGTTCCTGGGTGAGTGAATGTATGGTTTCATGGCGCAAGCGCCGATTTTGGCTAAGCTACTCCAAATAGCTACTGGGAGCTGTTGTATGAGAGGCAACATATGTAGTTGCAGGATGTCATGGACATACCACTGAGCTGTCATGGTGCCACGGATCAGTATTAGGGGTGACCGTGTATTGTAGGCAATGACACTCCCTACCATCACACCAGCAGTAGGAGCGGTGGGTCGCTGTAAAGCAAAGGCAGGATTGAGGCGTTCACCACGAGGTTTCCACACATGAACATGATTGTCATCACTGCTGAGATTGAATCTAGATTCGTCGCTAAATACGACCTAGTTCCATTCCGCTGCAGTCCAGTTTCCTCGTGCGCAGCACTACTCCAAACGGAAGCATCGGTGGATGAGCGTCAAGGGCAGCACACGCAATTGGCGACGCGATCCCAAATGTCCTTTAGCCAGGAGTCTTCGTATGGTTCGAGAAGACACAGGAGCCCTTAGTGAAGATGCTACTTGTGCTTGGATGACAGCCGATGGAGCATTTGGCTGTACGCGTGCATTTCTTACGATGTGGCGGTCTTTTCGACAACTGGTCTGTCGAGGGCGTCCTGATCTTGGTCTTCGTGTAAATGACATCTCTGGGATCCACTTGTCTCAACAGCCTCTTACAACACAATTAGAGCGGCCTGATTGACGAGCTACTCGCTTAGCTGATCACCCAGTTTGCATCATGCCGATGATTCTCCCCTTTCAACCTGCGACCACTGCTCATATTGTCTTCGAAAACGGCGTAATGACATGTCTACCTCAGTTCTTCCTATGTAAATGATTCAGCATACTCAAACAAGCTTTGGTTACTTGTTTTATATTCCATGGAAAACGACTTTAAAGCCCTCTACCGGCTATACGTAATGCGCAATCACGCTGCATTTCTAATCATTTGCATATCTCCCCGACATGCACCCTTACGACAAGTTGCGTTACGATCCCGCAATTATTTCTTGGTGCGCTAATTTATTTGTCTACGAGTGTATATTTTTTGAAAACATTACGTTTCAGTTATGGCTATGTAGTTGCAAACATTAAAAAAAACTGAATTAATGTTCTTGATTAAAAAAACATTTTGGTAAATATTTTTACTGAGGACATTTTAGTGATCTAGTCTGGGATGACATCCTTCAAATTTTTCACGAGGTCTTTTAGAGTCTGTAAATAGGAAAATCTTAATATAAGATGAAAGACCTAAGCAGACCCCTAGAAAGGTCCTGCGACCCCGGGGGTTAACAGTTTTAAGAGCCGCTGTTATAGAGCAATAAGTCACAGTCTCAGTAAAAAATCAGTTTGCCGTGATTAAATTTCACCACTCACTCACTCACTCACTCACTCACTCACTCACTCACTCACACACACACACACACACACACACACACACACACACACACACACACACACACACACACACACACACACACACACACACACACACACACACACACACACACACACACACACACACACACACACACACACACACACACACCATTACAGTACATATATATACACACTCAGGAACATTGAAAATAGCGACCCAAGAAGTCAGCATCGGATTGAAATGAAATTTAATACACATAATGACACAGATGAGAGATTCACTTGATCTCCTCTCTTCTCGTGGTCTTCTTGGTCGCTCCAGCCCGGTTTTCCGCGCGTGGGTACCTTCTCGTGTCCACTGCTCCCAATAATTTTTAACGGCACACTCAGAACGATCCACCTGGCCAGCAACACGGCGCTTCGACCAGCCTGCAGTTTTCATCCCGATGATCAGGCCTCTCTCAAACTCGCTTAACTGTGAGAAATGTCTTCTAGCACGTTTAACACTGGCATGTTTCACTTACCAAAGTCTTCCTACAATTGGCGGGTAATCGTCACGTTTATGAATCATCGAATTTGCGCTGGCTTATGTAGCACCCTCTTCCTGACTGTAGCGCCACCTCGGCGTGTAGGAGCATGCGTATTGGCACAAAACTTGGATCATTTGCATATCACATTACGCTGTACTTATTTGCAAAGTTTCGCGATTGTACTTAGCTTCCTTCTTGGGTCGCTATTTTCAATGTTCATGAGTGTATAATTCCTACTTCTTACACGAGGCATGACTTTTACAGAAACAAGCTTTTGAACGTGACATCTGAATGAGAAAGGAGTTTATTAATTTTACTTTTTATATAGACTGTAGATTACTGCTCCAATCAACCTTTTTCATGTGTCCTCTGACTTATAACTTCTGACCATCCATTTTCATAAAGAAGAATTTTCCTTTAAAACAAAATATTTAAAAATTATTTACAGAAAAGAGAAATGGAGTTCTTTTATCGCTTTTAGCAAAATAGCATTTTTTTGTTGGTGAGAATGTACATTTCTCTTAACTTCGAATAAAACAGCTTTGCTGTTATCTCTTTTTGAAAACGTCTTGAAAATAAACAGTTATTTATTATTTGAAGACACACACACACATCAGCAATTATTCCAATGACGTAAACGGATTAGTTTGAAGGGATTCTTTTTTCTTTGTTTGTATAATCGGGAAATTTTACAATCTACAGAATAATTCCTACAATAAATCTTATATGCTAAAAGAAAATCATTATGTATTAGCTTAACTTTATTATACTCGTATTAATAGCTTAAAATGACAACGAAGACTAAAAATAAAAGACCTCTTATAACACGTAGAAATAAATTGTTTCATTTTGTGACGAATCTTTACGGCACTTTTCCAATAATATTCTTAGGCGTCTTTCAGGATTGTAAATTCGCGTATATTTCCAATAACCTTTAAAAGAAGAAAATTTGATATGCCAATTAGATAGGGTATTTAAGGAGAGCGTTGTGAGTTAGCTAAAAGAAGGCGATTGAGCCAGGAGCAGTAGTGACGAGATTAGGAAGATTCAAGTGGATTAAGAGATTAGAGTATTGCTTTTATTATTCAGCGAAGTAGCCTTAGAAAGATTAATCTACCTGGAGAGAACTACATTACAGCCAGGTGATATATTCTAACTTAGTCTATCTGACCATAAACGTTAATAGATAATAAAGTTAGTTAACTTTAATGAATGTTAATAATTCAAGTTGCGTATATTTCTCGGACCTCCTCTTCCGGTAAACCCGTTAGGTATTGAGCATAGCAATTGATGAATTTCATATTTCATAATTTAATTTAATAGTGAAGGTAAATCCCTTTGTCGTAGACATATAGTTGAATATTTGTAATTAGAAGGTTGATATTTGAACTGAGTGAATAAATATAATTTGTTATTATACAAATGGCGTCTGGTCATTCCTCGCCTCAAGTTAATCTTAGTGTCCAGAGTGGAACCCAGGGGGGTTCTCACAATTTGTATTTTGCTTATTTTTTCATATATATTTATATATCTGGCAAATAGCGTTATTGTTTGCATTTGATTAGATTAATAACGAAATATTTCACTTCGATAAATTCATGGATTTTTTTAATGTGTAATATGAATTTAGCTCTTATTTAGTATAAAAAAATTTAGCTCTTATTTAGAATAAAAAGATCTAGCTCTTATTTAGAATAAAAAGATCTAGCTCTTATTTAGAATAAAAAAATTTAGCTCTTATTTAGAATAAAAAAAATTAGCTCTTATTTAGAATAAAAAAAATTAGCTCTTATTTTAGAAATTTTTAAGCTAGGTTTTTTTAATTATAAAAGTATTGATTTTTACTTTTTTAAAATTCTGTAGCTGGAATATTCAGAGATTTATTTTGCTTTTCATCATGAAAATATATAGAAAAAAAAATACTAAATTTTAAATATCTTGCAAACAGTTTTGTTTTTGAAATTAATTACAAGTTTTTCGTTTATGCTGTCAAATTAAGGTACCGAATACTTATGAAAACTTTTATTGAAAAAAAATGAAGATAAGGGGACTTTTTTTTGTTGTTTTTAGATTTATTCAGTAAATATTTTTAAGAAACATATGCAAAATTACGAAGAGAAAGAAATTATTATTACTAATATGGGAACAAATTTGAAAAATTTACAAAAAAATGACATAAACGGAGCCCATTCTGAACAAAAAGTTTATGAACAAATTTTCAATTTTGATGTGTTGGTTTTCTATTCATTTTTGAAAAGACCTTCACGATAAGAGATATTTTAATTTTTATAAAAACTAGAGCACTTTATCTTAGTTACTATATGAAATTGCTTAAAAAAACAGTGATTATATTCACATAAGGGACTGCAAACTTTTTAATAAAACAGTGATTGATAAATCTGAAGGTTAAAACACTTCTATTCCACATAAAATACACAAAAAACTTGTTAATTATTTCCAAAACTTTTTGAACAATCGTAATCCCCGTTTGAGCATTTAAAAATACACACATTTCGAGTAAAACGCATTTTAAAGTATGATATCTTGCTTAAAGTAGTGGCATCTGCTTTTACTAAAATGCTTATTGCTTTTGTACTAGTGAATGGAAAATAAAAACATGGATTTTTTTTTATAAAGCTAATAAGACAGCCTATAAAATAATAAAAACATTAATTTTTGGCAAAATTCACAATTTTAGGGTAGCCGGATACTTTAATACAGAATTAGAAGTATTGAATGGATTGCTGACAGTAAACTATAAATGTTTTTCCTGAGGATTTAGCATGACAATCTACTCGCATCATTCTATATAAGGCAGTTAATAATAAGCCAAAGTTTTTTGTTTTAGATGAAAGTGGTCCGGGAGTAATTAATTTACGACAGTTCAAAGATTATTAGTTACCCAATATATTTTTTTGGAAAATCCTCTTCCCAAACTTTATTAGTCATAAGATTTGGGGAAAAAAATCCGGATAGAGCTAAATTCGTATGTTTCATGATTACAGGAAAGAAAAGCTATATTATCGGAAAGCATACGCGTTTTTTTACACTTATAATATACGGATGAGAAAATAACCTAATTCATTGAACACACACAGATTATATAAAACTCACATATTTTAACCCCCAACCCCCTTTTACAAGATTTAAAAATAAACCATTATATAATATTTTTGTAAATATTCTCCAGGAAAAATTTATATTGTTTTTGGAATTTCAGTGTTAATATAAGTTTTTACCATATTGTAAAGATAAGAAAAATAAGCTAAAGAAAAATGTTAATAACATAAAAAAAATTAGTTTTGGAGCGAATGAAGAAGTCAAAGAACTCTGAAATAAATCATTTGGAGCAACTACGAATTGTTTCTTAAATCAATCGTAAAGTGAGAACAGGGTGGTACCAAATTCATGATGCAAAATTTAAGAATAAATACAGTATATTGTACCAATCATTTATTGTATAGGAATGTATGAGCGCAAGTGACGTGGTGAGGCGCAAACAAGGGAAATAAAATAAAAGAAAAATGCAGTTGTCAGTTTGTTTCATTGCGAGTAGGGGGCAATAGATGTCTAGACACCATTCAACATCAGGCATCTCAGTAAGGGAAAGCCCCATTTGCAATTGTAATGGCGTTTACGATGGGAGACTTCACGTATGCCGAAAATGCAGACATGCATTACAGGTAGGGCCATGTAAATGGCAATGGCAGAGCTGCGTTACGAAAGTATCACGCGCAGTTTCTTGACTCATGATTACCGGATCATAGAATTTTTCAGCGGGTACGTCGTTAACTTCATGAAACACGTTCGTTCCACGTCACCAGACACGATGATGGTCGACAAAGCTTGGATGAAAGCATCTTAAATGTTAAGGCTGTTAGACCAGAGACAAGTACAAAACGTTATAGTAAGTGCGAGTCATCAGACCGTTTGTAGAGTGCTAAACGAAAATCACTTACACCTCTTCCCTTTTCAGCGAGTACAAGCTTTGAATCCGGCAGGCTATCTTCTCCGACTGTCAGTGGGTGGTACAATAACGTGAGCTGCAGCTGGACTTCATACTTCATAGTTGATGTGCTGAACAATTATTGTAAGCAATACTTGTCAACGACGCTTTCAATAAACACTTTGTCTTTCCTTTCGTCTCTTGTTTTTGTGTTTGCGCCTCACCGCCTCACTTGCGTCTATACAATAAATGATTGTTACACAATGTCTTGCACTTACCCTGAAAGTTTGTACCATAAATTTGGGACCACCTGTAAAATCTTATAAAAAGTATAAAAGTAATTAAAATATAAGAACGTTAGTGAGGGGTTCTCTAATATTTGAAGGCAATGGCCATTTATATTCAAGATAATGTCATATTTGAAAGTAACGTGAGAGCCATTGGCGATGAGCGACGTTATTTTGTGACGAGGTCGAACGTTGGACAGCGAACAATTTTCACACATCCGAAAAGGAACACTACTGTACAAACTTCCTCACCATTCAGACTTAAGGTCTTTGAGCTTTAGTGATTTAGCGTGAATAAGCCCTTCTGCATGAAAAGCCGTTCTTCATGTATATAAAATAGGTTACATATAACAGTATTTTTTTAAAAAAATAACTGTAAATAATAAAACATAGTATTTACAATCTTTTTCTTGAGTATGATAGGATCCATTTAGTTGATTCACTATCGCGGTGAACCGAAAAACATGAATTTAAATGGACGCATGTACGAATTCAACGATTACACGAACCCTTTTACAAAGTAAATTATAGTTTAAAAGAAACTAAAAAACACGTTTTTATAGTTAATCGAACTAAAAAGTAAAAATTAATTCTTAATATAAGAATAAAATGACTAAAGAAAAAATGGTTAATGCCATTGTGGTAAGAACATGTACTACATTTTTACACTAACTCTGCATTTCGAAATAGAACTCGTAAGAACTTATAACAATTCATATCGAGTTCCCCACTCTTTTACCACAATGGCATTAATTTTCTCGTTAATCATTTTATTATTTTATTCAGAATTATTTTTTTTAGTTCGATTAACAATAAAAGCGTGTTTATAATTGTTTTAGACTATAATTAAATTTTTCATTTTTTAGTTCGATCTACAGTAAAATTGAGTTCAAAGATTCCGCGTTACATACAGGTGAAGCAAATAAAAGCTGGTTATAATAAAACGTTATTCCTTTCTAATACTTTCAGGCAAATTTATAAATCAGAGAAACCTTACCAATTTTCTCATAAAATTCGCTTAAAATTTGGTAATTTAAAAAAATTATGAAACTGCCAAGTTTCCGAGATTTTGTCTTCCGAAGAGATTATAAGCGAAATTACATTTTATGAGATGTAATAATAAGTATTTGAAAGAATCGTTCTATAAAAAGAAACAAATATTTGTTAAGGTTACCATAAGATTATGAAAAATAAAAGATGTAACGAATAAAGTCATTTTTTTGCTTGATAGTTTTTTTAAATTCCTTCCGGAATAATTTTAGGTTGCCCAAAATTTAAAAAAAAAATATTTAATAAATGAAAATCATAGCCACACATTGACGGAAGGACTTTAACATAGAAGGAATTTTGTTTTTTAATTACAATAACGATGACCCTTTGATATTGTAATAAACATTGTGATATTTGTTATTTTTTAAGAGCAATTCAAATTAACAAAATTATATGAAATATTTGTACTATATTTTAAAAAATGAGATAGTAATTTGTCAGATATGTTTAGTTTTAGGTTAAGAAAAAAAACACATTAGTATACTTAATTTCTAGAATATTTTTCTATCAGTAAAAAAAAGTATTGAATTTAATTTTGTTTTATTTTTGCTTTTAGATTCATTATATAAAACAACATATAAGGTTTTAAAATACTCAAATTTTTTTCTTACATTTTTGATAAAACATCGACTTTTATTTTTAACAAATATATATAATCAATTCTCCTTCCTCCTAAGTTATGTTTAGATGCTGTGTGTGTGTGTGAAAGAATTTATATATATATATATATATATATATATATATAAGGGTGTTTTTTTAGAGGTATAGAATTTTAAATTGCAATAAAACAACGATGTATTATTCGATTGACATGAATTTTTTTTATTCGAAAGATAATCTTATGGCATTACATTTTAAATATGATTTCTGGCATATGACTGCCACGGTTGGCTCGGATGTAGTCCTATTTTCGATGACTTTTTCCAACATTTGTGGCTGTATATCGGCCATAACACGCCGAATGTTGTCTTCCAAGTGGTCAAGCGTTTATGGCTTATCCGCATAGACCAATGACTTTACATAGCCCCACAGAAAATAGTCTAGAGGTGTTAAATCACAAGATCTTGGAGGCCAATTCACAGGTCCAAAACGTGAAATTAGGTGGTCACCCAACGTGTCTTTCAATAAATCGATTGTGGCACGAGCTGTGTGACATGTTGCGCCGTCTTGTTGGAACCACAGCTCCCGGACATCATGATTGTTCAATTCAGGAATGAAAAAGTTAGTAATCATGGCTCTATACCGATCACCATTGACTGTAACGTTGTGGCCTTCATCGTTTTTGAAGAAGGATTCCACCAGCCCATAAAGCGCACCAAACAGTCAGTTTTTCTGGATGTAACGGTGTTTCGACATACACTTGTGGATTAGCTTCACTCGAAATGCGGCAGTTTGGTTTGTTGACGTAGCCATTCAACCAGAAGTGCGCTTCATCGCTAAACAAAATTCGCTTATGAAAATCGGGAACAACGGCAATCTCGTTTTGGGCCCATTCGACGAATCTACGCCTTGCTTGATCATATTTAAAATGTAATGCCACAAGATTATCTTTCGAATAAAAAAAATTCATGTCAATCGAATAATACATCGTTGTTTTATTGCAATTTAAAGTTCTATACCTCTAAAAAAACACCCTATATATATACTTTATAACCTCTTTTCTTGAGATTTCAGTGACTTACTATTAACCTACATGAATTACACAGAATTGAAAGTAACTACAATACATTTTCATTTTAATACTGAAAAAATAATTAAGCTATTTTGTTTTACATATATAGAAGTAAGAAAATATTGGGGCTTTCTTTGTTTTTATAAATATCCAAACAATATGATATTCACGTATTTTGATATTTTTACACGTAAATTATTTCCGTAAATACCGGCGTGTAACGCGCACTTTTAACACAAAAAATGAGGTCAAAATTTAAGGGTGCGCATTATATGCCGGATATAAAAAAATGATAGTTTCAAAAATAAAAAAACATATGCATAAGAAAAATTAGACTTCTACATAGATCATACTATTGTTTATTTGAAAGAAACGACACACCTAATGAAATTAAAAAATTCTGATTCTAAAAGTATGCTATTTTTCAAAATTGTGGGATAATGCCTCGAATAAATGGCTTAAAAATATACCAGCATTACACACGCATATTTCGCGTTCTTGAATGAGGGTGAATGCGTAAAATGAGAGTGCGCGTTATACGGCGAATATACCTAGAAATTAAAAAATGCAGCTTGAAAGTATTGGGTGTGCGTTATATGCCTGATTTTACGGTACGTAAACCAGTCATTTATAGCAGAAAATAAAGAGTTTATCTGAAACCTTATAAATATTTAAAATCATTTCTTAACGAAAATGGAGAGACAAGATATTTCACAATGAAGAGTCTTGGTTAAGAAATCCGAATATGAAGATAACAGAAAACCTATCCACATAATGTTTATTGTTATGCTTCTTGATAATAGTGACTTTACCCTGAATTTATTGTTTCAGTTATCAGAAATTATCATTACCTGCCATCTTCATTATTTCATGAAGTTGTATGGCTATCTTTGGTGTTGTTATCGAAGTCTGAGCATTAAGTCTTCGATTGCACAAGAAAAAAAAGTCCCAGCAGCTCTCGCTTCTCGACTTAAAAAGAACAGGACGAATTTCTAAAACAGCAGTATATTTATCATTGAGGCCCTTGTACTCCTTCATAGTATATTTCCTCAAACATCATTTTTAACTGATACTCCACTCATTAAAAGAAACATGTTTGACAAATATCAAGACACAGTATAATTGTTCAAAAATAGGAATTTTTTTGTATGTTACCTCATACTTTCCACTTGTGATTGATTTCCCCCAAACCCTGTTATTAATGAATCTCTGCTCAACAAAAGTAATATAATTGCCAAATTTCATATCTAGGTCTAATAGTTCAAAAACCTGAATTTTGGTCTATAACGCCAACACACTCCACCTTGGTATTTGATTCTTGGAAAACTTGCACTACTTATTAAAAGAATATTCCTGCCAATTTTCAAGATTGTGGGTCTAACAATTCCGGAGATTTCGAAATGAGTAAGTGAGTAGCTCTTTTTACCATGTTTTTATTAACTCGCTTTCTTATATGTTTGTCCGGGTGGAATTTTGTAATTGATTTTAAACTAACTTCCCAATGAGTTAGGTACTTAAAATTTGGACACCATAGCTCAGAAGTGGATGGCAAAGCATAAAAATGTGAAAAAAAGAAAAGAAAAAAAAAAAAAACCGAAGGAGGGGAGAGAAAGACGAAGAAAACGAAAAAAAAAAAAAAAAAAAGAAAGAATAATCAAGAATCGAATGTATAAATAAATTATGCTTTGTTCACACAATTAATTAATCTTTCTTCAATTAATTTATTTTTATACTTTTTAGTCCGTTATAAAAACAAGGTACATTAATAATTTTTCTTATTCAGCTCAACTTTTATATATAGATAATACTGATAGTTTAATTTCTTTTGTTGTATCAATAACTGTAAATCATCAATGATAAGTAATTATTCAGTTCTCAGCACTATCAAGATAATCGAACTATCAAATGATATAATATATGGTACTATTGACAGAAATTATCGGTGGCTATTTTGTTTGTATGTATTTTAAGTTCTGTCAGAAGAAAAATTTTTAGTGATACTAAAAAATTAGACTTGTCGTTTTTTATGAATGATAACGATTAGTAAGCCGGGAATCTGCAAAATAGGCTCCCATGAATTCCACCTCACCAAGCGTGGATGTTTACCATTCACTTCTCTGAAGCGATCGATATAAAATAAAATTATACACACAGTAAAAATGTTCCGAAATATAAAAACTGGCGACAGGCGTAAAAAAGGCCGAAATTGAAAGCTAGTAGAAAATGCTTTTTAAAAATTTACATCGCAACTTTGGACGAAGCTGGAAAGGAGACAATCAGCAAAAAATATATTTTTCAATACAAGGGTTTTAAAGTTCTACCAATTTCAGTAATAATCCCTCAGTTCATAAATCTACTCTTAATGTATTGAAAAGGTATTTTCTATTCATTAAAACTGAACTATTTCAATTTAGTCATGCATGTCAATAAAATTTCATTTTCCGAGAAATATCGAAATTGGTGGTAAAGTCATTAAATTCCCACTAACTCGAATGCCGTTATGTTTATGTAAAGTCAGAAGACTATTCATTTATAGTCTTGATAATGTGCCCCATTCTAGTAAAATAAACATTTATGTTAGTGGAATATGTCAAAGTAGTGCCTGTACAAAAGTCAGATAGGAAATCCCTTAAGTACACAACATCTGAGAATTGCCACGGGAAATACGACCTTCAAATTACGAAAACAGAATTCTGAATAGCATTTAATAACTAATTAGTTGTTAATTCAAGTCAACATCATACATAATGTTGAATTAAACAAATCGGAGAATAACACATTCACTATTGTTACATTTCCCAATGATGAAAGAATACGTACGAGTTAGTTGGTTTAATTTAATTTTAATGTACAGGTATATCTCTAAGAAAATACCTCCAGGGTTATTGTGATAGATCTAGTAGTTTTGAACCACGGTCAAATGATAAGGACGACACCTGAGCTGGTGCCCTTCTATCCTAGCTTCCACACTACTCCAACGGGCTGAGTGAGTAAATATTAACGTCGCACTGTTCAGCTACACGAGGGCTTTTGGCGACAGACTACGTCATTTTGAACCATGGTCAAGTGACGTGGACGACACCCGAGATGGCGCCCCCTCTCCTAACTACCACACCCCACCAACGGGAGGACGTTTCAGCTCTCGACAGATTTAACGTGCATTGCTTCCCTACACGGCGGGTCTTTAGTGGTACTGGGCTCGAACTCATGACATGCCTGCCATGATCTGATACCTTGACCACTGGGCTACCGCAGCCCTTCTACTCCAACGGGATGAAGTTTAGATTTTGACAAATTTAATGTGCATCGCTTTTGTTGCACGCTTGAAATTCAGACAAATCTGAAGTAATTCCAAACAGTGACGTCATCTTGTATATTTTATTTCTGATAATAATGATGTTTAAAAATTATTATGTCCTTTTGTGAATGGCAACAGTTTTGTTTGTGTACAAAAGAATAATAAAGGAATAGAACGAGAAAAATGACGCTGTTGTTTTAAATGTTTATTTAATTTCTGTTTTAATGTTGAATTATTTCACATCAGAATCCGTTACCTTGACGACTATGCTACCGCGACACACAACTAGACAGAGAATGCTGTCTCGACGAGTTCACAACCATAACCACTTCACTAAAGCGGCCGCCTTTTACTCTGGATATTAAACCAGTTAACTGTGATTGGCGAGTATACTAGTCATGGATAAGTTGGAAGATGTGTTATGACGAATGTCCTCGTCATGCATAAAAAATAGTGGCCATTGGCTATTTAAAATAAATATTTTGAGAAAAACAAAACATTCTCAAATTTTAAGATGTTTAGAATATTTTGAGGTCATGTCGTAGCAATATAAATAATATAAAAAAAAGGAAATATTTAAGGTTTCCGACTACGTTCGGAGCCGTGATTTTCCAAAGCGTGTAAATGGATAATATTTATGATATTTAGGGTCACTTAGATTAGAAAATGGATATAAAATTGTTTTAAGAATAGTATTACGATAAAAAATTACTTAAGTACAATATCTTGACAAAAAATGAACATACAACGACCCGATTTCAAAATATTCTCCTTTTGTAAAAAATGCTTCTATTATAATATTTTGCCTGTATATAGCTCTGACCTCTGTACAGAATTTTCTAAATATCTAACTTAGAAGTGGGTTTATCCATGCTTTACGACATCAGAGGGGAGAAATTTTAAGAAAAAAACGTCGATAATTATTTCAATGGGTTGTAACTCGGAAAATAATGTACATTTTTTAAAATTCGTAGTTGAGCCTCTGTATATAAAGGTCTGAGCTATATACAGGCAAAATATTATAATAGAAGCATTTTTCACAGAAGGAGAACATTTGGAAAAAAGGTTATTCTAAGTTAATTTTTGGCCGAAATATTGTATTTAAATAATTTTTATTGTCAAAATGTCCTTAAAAACAATTTTATACATGTATTCTAATCTAAGTGACACTAAATATTACGAAAATTGTCCATTTATGTTTTTTTTTAAAATCACGGTTTCGAACGTATTCGGATACCTTAAGAGATGAACTCATGCGTCATCGTATGCACCGCCTGAATCAATGTACAAGTTCGCCTTACGAATTTTTTTTATGGACGATGATTATATTTTTTAGATGTTAGCCCAAAAAAGGGCTGAGATAAAAAGTTGGGAAGATGATTTATAATAGGGTTTCTTCAGGTAAGGTGAGGTGAGCCATGGGACGCCGACCACGCGCTGATCCCATTAATAGCTGCTGTCCTGAAGTTACTTAGTTATCGAGTGGTGTAAATTCCAATTGTTTAATTTTAGCACCATGTGCTGATATTAAAGCAGTGCTTCTCAAAGTTACAATATTCGCGACCCAATCTTCATTCATAATTTTCATCGCACCCCCTCATACAATAACAATGTATGGAATTCAAAAATACTATACTTTGATGTTAAAACTACGATACGACTTTAACCTCTTAAGTGCCACCGGCGTATATAAACGTCTCGATCAACCAAAGCGTTAATTTCCTCGGATGTATATACGCGTCTTTCCGTCCTTTCCTGTGCACTGCTATCCATAAAATTATTCCGATTGATTGATTGATTTAATATTAACGTCTCACTGTTCAGCTACACGAGGGCTTTTGGCGACGGACCACGTAATTTTGAACCATGGTCAAGTGACGTGGACGACACCTGAGCTGACACCCCCCTCTCCTAACTACCACACCACACCACACCAACGGGAGGACGTTTCAGCTCTCGACAGATTTAACGTGCATCGCTGCCCTACACGGCGATCTTTAGTGGTACTGGGATCGAACTCGTGACAAGGCAAGCCACGGTCCGATACCTATACCACTCGGCTACTGCGGACCATAAAATTATTCCGAAGGCTTTGTAATGCAATAAAAGGACGTTAACAATGTTTGAAAAGGATATACTTATTTTAGATTATTTGCTTCTTTATTCCATCCCCTCCCAATACATGATATACGTACGCCTACGTAGAAAATGGTTGGCATTGAGAAGTGAATTGCGTAATTTTTAATCGGCAGCTAAGGGATAAATTATAAACCATACAAATTATCAAGATAAGTGGTAATTGTGTATATAATTTTATATATGACAATCCCATGGGGTCACTGGTGCTTATTAAACATGTTCTTAACTCAGAATTGTTAAATTAATTATCAAGTACACTACTGGACAATTGCTAAGGAAGGATAACACTATCAGCCATAGCAACCACAAAATGAAAGGAAGCAAAATGTGGAAAATTAGAATAAGTGCGGGATATTAGTAAGAAGTATGAGTAGGCAAATTTTTTTTCCACGTCTGTTCATCACGTGATAGCGTTCATAAGAGCTTTAAAGGTTTTGACGCGTGAGTACAGTTGTTGCTTCAAGTCAAAGTTTTACAGGAAATATTTAATAGACTAACTTAAAATTTTTGGCATGTCTTCCCGACATCACATAGATGATTTTATGCGTGGCCGAATTATTGGAAAGATCGAAGAAGGGCGAAAAATAACAGATGTTGCCAGGGAGTTCGACATCGCTCACAGCGTTGTTTCACGGATGTGGAAGTCATTTAAAACTACTGGAATGTGTAGTAGACGGCACGGGGGAGGTCGTGTTAGAATCACGACGCCTGCAGAAGACATATTGTCCTATCAGCAAAAAGGAACAGGCGCACCACAGCTCAGCAGGTGGCAAATCAGTTTCTTGCTGCCTCAGGAAAGCAGATCTCCCGAAAAACTGTTGCCAGACGTTTGAGGGGAGGAGGACTATACGCACGCAGACCTGTTGTGTGTGTCCCATTGACCAGACAGCACCGTACTGCCCGTTTGCAATGGTGTCGTGAGCATCACAATTGGACTGAACAGGACTGGGCATGCGTACTATTCTCAGATGAGAGTAGGTTCAGTCTGTCATCGGATTGTAGACGCCAACTGATCTGGCGCGAGAGTGGTACTGCTTATCGTCCAGAAAATATCCAGGAAAAGGACCGATATCCAACATGCAGTATCATGGTGTAGGCCGGCATCATGATCAATGGTCGCACGCGCCTACATGGGGTTGCGAATGGGACTATAACGGGCCAACGATACATTGATGAAGTTCTACTTCCTCATGTTTCTTTTCCGTGGTGCTGTTGGTGATAAATTTGTTTTTATGGACGACAACGCAACATGTCATCGAACACTCGCTGTTCAGGATTGTCTAGACAGCGAGGGTATTCAACGTCTCGTATGGCAGCGCGTTCTCCAGATCTAAACCCCATTGAAAATGTGTGGGATGCTTTGGGGAGGCAAGTTTCTGGTCGAAACTATCCTCCGACAAACAAGAACACCCTCATCCATGCACTCACAGAGGAATGGGATAAATTGCCTCAACAGCTGCTGGATAATGTTGTGCAAAGTATGGTACGACGTGTGGAATGTTGCATCACACTCCACGGTGGACATATCCCGTACTGATACCTTTCTTTAAGGTGCCTGCTGACTTTTAGATACATTGTTCCATTTCTCCGTACGCAGATCAAATGAACATTTTTTTTTCTTTCAGATGTTTTACAGCTTTTGTACTTTCCAGAACAATAAATATTCTTTATTCTAATGTCTGAACAGTGTGGCAACTATATTTTATCCTACTAGGCCTCATTTCTCGCTTAATGTTATGCTACATAGCAATTTGTGATACGTCCTTAGCAATTGTCCAGCAGTGTATATTGTGAAACACTAATATATTTATAAATGTAATATATTATTGTAAATGTGTATTTTATTTTTTATTATGCCAGGATATATTTATTTTATTTTCAGTAAATTAATATTTTTTTAAGAAAATCTTTTGTTTTCGACTTTTTAACATGCTCGCGCCCCCCTCGTAGAGTTGTCACGCCCCTCAAGGGTGGCGCGCCCCACAGTTTGAGAAACGCTGTATTAGAGTAACGGCCCAACACCGTGCTGCCTAAAGACCAGTTATTTTTATTAAGTTGGGAAAGGCGAGGAAGTTTTCCTGTAAGGGAACGTATCAACCCTACAGCACCTACTCCAGAACTTCCTTAGTGTCAAGGCAGGTAGAAAATATTTTATGAGTAAAGAAGGAAGTACATTAGTGTGTGTAAAATTGGTAATTTATAAATAATAAACCTATCTTTTTGATCCAATATTTTAACAGTGGTACTCTGTGATTGACAATTATACTCGTCATTGCTCCATATCCGTGACACACACAGTTGTGCGCTCTCAAATGGGGAGGTGGCACAGTTAACTGGTTAAGATAAAGCACAGTTCTCAGTACGGATCCGTCTTGCAGAAAATAAGGGACAGCTAATTAATCTATGAAGGCCCAGTGGTAGCGTATCGCGCTTCCACATCACAGGTTTCGAGGTTCTATCCTCGGGCTGGGCAAGGTCGACTCAACCTTTCATCCCTTCAGCGGGTCGATAAATAAATGCGAAGCTTGCTTGGGGCCTAGAACACTGGGGGTTTCGCTTCAAACTGCTCATGCACCTCAGCGCCCAATGGTCGGATATACTGAGATGGGCACAGTAGGCCCTGGCCCTCATGGGCCGTTGCGCTATTGAGTTTGTGTTTAATTAATCTATTCCACATTCACCAAGCCAAGCGGAAGACTTTGAGCTTCAATGGATTTTAACGTGCATCATCCCCTTTACATGATGGGGCTTCAGTGTCATTAAGTTTCGAGTCCGTGACTTGATAACGCTAACCACGAATTCGTGATTGTGACGAAGGCTATCAAGGTGTGATCGGATATCTAGGTCACAACGTGCATGTTGTAAGGCACAACCTTGTTCAAAATAAAATGTATTTAAAAATGTCAGAAAATTCTAAATATTTTTTTTTCTATTATAATGTTTTAGAGACAGAGTACATGTTTCTCATTACGTTCGTGTCTCGTATATGTTGTAAGGTTAAGTGTGGGGCTGTATATTACTTGATTCGTTCAAAGACATGGTTTCAATGAACTATAATTAAAGCAGAATAATTGGCTTACATAAGGAAGACACATTCAGAAATTAGGGAACAATATGTAAGAAATATATTTCACTTTGAATGAGAATAAAAATAGATGTCTTAATGGAATACGAAAATATATGAAATCAAATTGAATAAAACCCTCCCAAAGTTTCTATTGTATAAAATTCTTAAGATCAGTATTAACTTATACATGTTAAACTTGGTCCATGTTTCGAACAGATGAGATCATCATAAGTATCTACGAAAGGAAGATTTTAAGATTTATTCTTGGAGGAATTCATGAAAATGGGACGTGGCGAAGAATATCAAATTTCGAGCTCTATCAATCATATAAAGAATCAGTCATTGTTAGCTTCGTCAAAATACAACGAATTAAATGGGCAGGTCACGTAGTCAGAATGGACGAAGAGACCGCATCACTAAAAACGTCTTAGAATGCCCAACCACTTGGCGCACGAAGAAAGGTCAGGTGAAATCTTACTAGATGAATTGATGGTCTGGAAATTTTTTTCCCTAGTTTTGAGAACTAAGAATTGGAGAACACTAGCGGGAAGAAGACAGGCATGGAAAAGGATTTTTGAGAAGGTCAAAGCCCACCCTGCACTGTCGAGCCTCCCCCCCAAAGGAAGGAATTGGTTTGCACATATTTTTATACAATATACAAATCAATTATTCTCTCTTATTTCGTAACATCAATTTCATAAATTATCATATTCGTATATCAACTGGCGTACGTCCGTACTTTTAACAAGTCTGAAATATTTCTTTTATTATGTGACTTTCTAGTATCAGTATTGATTAAAAAGTTTTAGGATTATTCGAGGGTCATCCCCCCCATTCCGAAAAAAAAGACCGTTCAGTTATACGAAATGAAAAACATTAACTGGAAAAACTGGAAACTTAATTCACTTTTGTCTTTACATAATCACTTCCTACACTCAATAATTCAGAATTCTCATTTTATATTCTTCTGCCACCAGTGTCTTAATTTAAGTGGTCACTGCATTCTCCAACTCTTCATCATTTCCAGAACGTTTACTGCCCAGAAACTTTCACCTTAGAGAAAATGCGAAAATCTCTGAGGTCAAGGTCCAAACTATCAATCTTGTTTGAACGCAGTAACTACATAGATTCGTGCAGCCACAGCCGAAGAACATGGCATGAGAATTCTGAAGCTCATAAAAAATACGACAAATGTTGATAATGATTTTGTGAAGCGAAGGAGGCTTCAGATACGTAGAAGAATAATTTTTCACCCATAATAGTTATTCAGGATGAAAAACTCAACGGTTTTTATTTTCAGGATGATTCTAGATTACTCAGAGAGCGTGTGAATATTAACGTCGCGCTATTCACCTACTCCAGGGCTACCTCGTAATTTTGAAACATGGTCAAGTGATGAGAAGGACATCTGAGCTTCACCACTTTCTTAACTTCCACTCCATACTAATGGGAGGACGTTTTAGCTTCGACAGATTTAATGTGCATCGCCCCCTACACGAGGTGTCTTCAGCGGTACTTGGCTCGAACTCATAATATGCTGACCGAGAGTCTGCTACCCTGACTACTAGACTACCCTAGATTTCTCTTATACTTGAGCTTGGAAAAACAACGTCCCATTTTAATTTGACTGTTAGTGTGATAGAAAAATTTCACCGTAGCAAAATAATTATCTAAGCTATTTTTTCCTCATGATATTTTCATAACCAAATTAATTATATTAGATACCGATAAAGCATTTCGTCACAAAGAATGATCTGTAAATTTCTCAAAGAAGCTTCAACTTTCTCAAAACAGATAAAAATAATTCATATCCGTAATAAAAAGAATTCTTGTAATATAATTCACACAAAGCAGAGTTTCGCAGCTTCTATGCACATTTTTTGCTATGTCTTTTTACGAATATTATAATTTAATTTGATATACTGGAAGCGTATATTAAAGAAATTATTTTTCTAATATAATAGAATTTCCAAATTAATATGGACAAGTGTCAAGTCAAACACGATTTTAATGAGATTGTGTCAGACGGGGAAAACCTATTGTATGATTAATTCTTCAAAAATTTCCATAATTTGGTTTTCTTATGCAATATTCATTTAAATGTCACAGGAATTACTACCGTTTAATATGGAAGTAAATACGAATAAATTAAATAAAGTGATATTTGTTGTGAAACTGGAATGCTGGAAATTAATGTCTTAGGGATAATAAGGAAGGATTATATTAATTTAAGAGGGAAGGGAAGAATTAGTTTATAATATATAGATCACTGATTTTGTTCCTATTTATTAGTTCAAAGTTCAAAAATCTAGCATTATGTTTTTGAAAACATTAAAAACACCATACGTTTTCCCAGCAGCAATTCTCGTTGGGAAAAATTGAACTTTACAGGTAATTTGCTTGCCAGCATGAAATTGAAAAGTAAGATTACATCATGTCCGCAAACGATTGTACTTTTTAAAAAAATTTCTCTAGTTTCTTTGAGGTACTATTGGAATGTTTTATTATACCAGAAGTTAGGTGATACATATATATACATTAAAGTTTTTTTTTGTACCAAAGTTGTACCTTGCAAAGATTCAATATGGGCGCCCTTCGTGACACGGCAGATATCTAGGCGATACTCCGTCCATACTCGAACCAACATGTCTTTTGCAACTTTAGAAAAAGAATGCACCCTTTTTCGGTATTTTTTCCAGGTATCCAATGTGTAGAGAGTGGTGAAAATTGGCTTGAAAGCTAATAGATACTCTACAAGGATGGATTGCCGAAATCTATCAGCTGTGTCCTCAACATTTGAGTTTTTGTCCGGTGCATCCAGCCCAAATCGTCGCCGAAAGTTGCGTGTTTGAAAGCAGTTGCGTGAAGAAAGTTGTGATAAGACATTTTTTTTGCATATTTCACAGCTCAAAAGGCCTTGTGTGGTTTGGTGGGTGCCCTGTTGACAATTTTGTGCACACAAGAAAGGCGAATATTCCAATACTTGGAGTATCTAGTAGCTTTCAGGCCAATTTTCATCACTCTACACACTGGGTACCTAGAAAAAAATAAAGAAAACGGGTACATTCTTTTTCTTCCGTAACAAAGAGACATGTTGGTACGAGTATGGACGGAAATGTAGTAACGCCTAGATATATGCCTTGTCACGAAAGGCACCCATATTGAATCTTTGTAATGTACATCTTTGGTACAAGAAAAACCACTTTGAACTTCTGGTATTATAAAACATTCCAATCTGTTATAAAACATTCCTCAGAGAAACTAGAGAAAAATTTCAAGAAAGGTACAATATTTTTCAGGTACTCTGTATATTAACCCCAGATGATGTGACCAGGGTTACTAGGTTGGTGACTTTATTGCTCTTTGGGACATACTTGGCAGAAAATATTGAGAAGTCTCCGAGGGAGTCTCCTTCGAGAAGTCTCTAGGTTCAATCCTTCTGGAAATTTTCACGATGCTATATAAGGAACCTTTGAGATAAAGGTCAAGTTGGTTCAGAACAGAGTTCAGTCGCGTGCGTTGACTGCGACAAGGGAGACTTTCTCTGAGTTTCCAATAGTAGGAAACTGTTTAGAAAGCCGTTTCTGGAGTGTTGTAAATCTTGTTTTTAACTAGTGAGATTTGCACTACTGTAAATAATCAGTTATAATATTTCTTTGTGTAAATACGGCGATTTGTCTTTGTTTACTTATCTGTTTGACCTTGTCCCTTAATAAATCTGTTATTATTCAAATAACTTGGAGTCTTTGGCTGCTTTCCCCCCCAAGTAAGTTTGGAACAATATTTTAGTCAAACTAAGAACTACTAATCCCACAAAGGTTCATGGAATTGATTTATAATTTATTAACGTCGATCTCTGTTTCAATATGACTGTTTTCGATGGGCTTCGTAACTTTGAATCATGGTGAAGTGATTATTGATGGATCCCCTCGATTTCCGTATATTCCATAGATTCCAAAAATAAATAAAATATTTAATTTAAAATCTTTTATAACAAACCCCTAAATTTACATATAAATGTGTTTTAATCCCTTAACTGCAGAGGAAAAATTACGAAATTCATCCCCCAGTGCCACCCTTTTTCTACAGGTGCGCTTTGTTAAGCGGTTTATTGGGGGAGGGAAGAAGAGACGTGTTTTTTGACCTGAAATTTGTTTACTTTCACTTTAAAAAAGAAAAAAGGATAAAATGAAAAAAAAAAGATTTATTCTCTAGAGTTACAATATAATAAAAAATAAAGTATAATTTTTCTGTTGTGTGATATATCCTGAAACATGGTTGAACACAAGCCAGCATCGTATTTAGTGCATTCATACAAAAAATTAAAAAGTTCCTATTACACACACTCAGAGCAAAAAGGACAGCAAATGAAGAATAGAAGGAAGCGTCCTCAAATGAAACAAAAGCAAACAAAAACTACTTGGCTATGAATTTCATTGTTCCTGGAATATATCCTTTCAAATCCCTTCCCCACCCCTTCTCTGAAATAAATAAATTCTTTACAGTCAATGACACTGTCAATGTCATTTTATTGCATTCCAATGCCGTGGGACTAGCTTTAAACAGAGCAGCACACTACAAAAAGTCCTCTTTTGGAAGGACGAGTACACAGGTCCGAGGCACTAAACGCACCATCTCAGCAGGACGTGTATACACGCCTGGGGCCCTTAAGGGTTAATATATCTTAACTTAGAGCTTTATTTAAAAGAAAAATTCAATTTCCTAGAAAAATCTCCGAAGGTTTATAACAAAATTATAATTTCATTTTATTAATGATTTTATTCTGTTTTATTTATTCTGTTCCTTCTACTAATATCATGTTTCATTCTTTTTTGGAAGTTTATTTATGCAGAGTAGAAATAGACTGCATTCGCTAGTTTAGTAAATAATGGCCTTTTCATAGATGCATTCGAAAAGAGACTAAGGTTTCGAATAGTACGGCAACCTGAAGATGGTAAAATTCACCATTTTAGATTCGAATACGATATTGGAACAGCTTCCAACGTTCTGAACTATTTGGATACAAATCGCATATTTTAAAATATTTTTCCAATAAAGCGATTAAATTATTCTACAGTCGGACCTTGATTTAACGAATCCCTGTAAACGAATTTTTCTGTCCCAGAGTAAAAAGTTAAAAACCCCTTTTTTAACGAATAATAAACACCGAATTAACGAATTTTTTCAACAGATGGATATTTTTTTAAAATTAGGTATTAGAAAAAATTGGATTCATTTTTTCAAATATCCTTTTTCTCCGGAACAGAAACGTTTCGTAGCAAATTTTGACTGGAAAGGAGCTTTTTAGAATCATTTGACTTTATAGGAGCAGATGAGTCAAGAGTGCAATCTATCGTGTGAGTTTTGAATAGGATGGGAAATTTCTTTCTCATATCAACCCACTCTACAACGTAGGAGATATTTTAAGATTTTAACAATTGCGCTACATTCGATGATTGACTGACTATATGTGCAATTTAATTTGGGGAAATTGTTGATGAATAGCGATTTTTTTCTGATGAAAAAATCGATAATGAAACTTTTCTCAAAATTGTTCCATATTTTAATGCTTTGCATTGTTCGGGAACTGTGGAAACATACCTCATGAAGCAGGATATAAATTACGCAGTATTTTCTTCTTTACATAAAATCGAAAAATAATTCTTTCGAGTCAGTAATCAAAGAATTTATCAAACATTTATCAGTCAGTACTTTAAAAATTCTAATTCATTGATGAGTAATAATTTTCACTAATAGTACTTTTAGTTGGTGAATAAAAAATGTGTAGTTTCTATATAACTATGGATATTTTTTGTGTAGTTGGGAAAAATAGAATTTCTAAAAGATAATAGCAAACAATTTGTATTTTGTTTGGACCCCGATATAACAAATAACACTCAATTAACGAGCAAAATGTTCGATCCGGATGAATTCGTTAAATCCGGGTCCGACTGTATTTGCTTCAACCTGTGACTCTGACTTGCTTTCTCCCTCCAACGAATAAGCGATAAATTCATTTAGTTAAATTGAAAGAAGTGTTCCATTTTTAAATTGATTTATGAGAGTCCTATTTTTAGGCTGTGGCAGCCGAGTGATCATGCTGGAGAACTCGTGACTAGCGCTACTTCTGTTGAGTAACGGGCTCGAGTCCTGTTTCCAGTAAAGACTTCCCGTGCAGAGGGACTGATGTTTATCGAAAATATCGAAATCCATTGAAGTTCAAAAGAGTGGGTGTCAGAGCTCATGCATCATCCTTATGACTTAACCGAGGTTCACATAATTATGAGAGGTCCTTTTCCATTCTATACATAAATAGGAGAAAAGCGACTCACTCATTCACACATTCATCATGAAATCTCCGAAATTATTAGACATACACAGAGTTGAAATTTGACAAGCGTGTTTCTTTTGTTGAGTAGAGATCCGTTGAAAGTCTTTGGAATCGATAAATTCTAAAAGGGGGTGATAGATCATTCTAATTTCTAATATATATTATATCTACAGACTTTAAATTGGGTGGACATTTTTCTTTTGTTCAGTAAGTATGTACTAATGAATGGGTTAGGAGGAAATTGATTCCCAAGTCGGGTTATGATTGGTTAAGAGAGCATTAAAGATAAAGATATGCGTTTTAATTATTATTTCTTCAGCTTTTATATTTTTCAAGTATATTCTGTGTTATTTAGAGATCCATTAAGAATGACTTTGAAGAAATCAACAACCAAGGAGAAGGGAAGAGGGTTGAGGGGGTATCAATAAAAAAAATTCTGAGATTTTGAGCTATTAAACCTACTGCAGTGTTTCTTAATCTGTGGGGGGCGCGAGCCCAATGATAAGTCTAAAATAAAAGGTTTAAAATAGGTATTAATTTACTGAAAGGAAGCAAACTAAACACATTTACACTGATTAAATATACTTATAAATGTATCAGTACTGCACAATGTTTTTGATATAATTAATCTATCGATATATTAAAAACAAGTTTAATAATTAGTAGTGTCTTCCATGAGTTTGTCATATACAAAATTCAATACTTGATAATTTTTATGGTTTATAATTAAATTCGTAATGTAGCTCTTTAGCGTTAAAAAAGTACATTTTTGTTACATTCAATACATTGTTATTATAGAAGGGGGCGCGATGAAAATTATGATTGAAAATTGGGTCGCAAACATTGAAAGTTTGAGAAGCACCGACCTACAGATTTGGAATTTGGAAAGCATGTTTCTTTTGTTCAGTAGAAATATGCTAAGAATGGGTTTTTCGGATTAAATTCTGGGGATGCGGGTGTATGGGGAAGTAAAAATAAGTATAGTGTTTTGGATTTTCATGTACTGACCATTCAAATTAAGAGGTGAGGGCTATAAGAATGTTTTTGAATACAGCCGAAAGCTTAATGCTAGGACTTAAAATAATAATAATAATAATAAAACCAGAATATCGTCGTACAACATTATGAAATACACAACAAAAAGGAGTTGGGTAACTATTAATAAACCTTATGTAACTTCAAAATGAGGCATTAATAAACAAATCTGAATTCTTAAGAAAACAATGGAGTTGTTATAATCGGATGAATTAAGTTCAGACCTCATTAGCTAGCAACAAAATTTATTTAAATATAACAAAACATAAGAAAAATAAAATGCATAGGTAAAAATTTTCATTATTTGTATAAATACTCTTCTAGGAAGCTGATCGTTAAAACAGTTTGAATTACACAGATATCGATAAATATACAGAAAAGAAGTGAAAGGAGAGAGAAAAAACAGCTACAAAGCATAATTTTCGAAATCCTTTGTAAAAAGAAACATTAAAATGAAATATTTGAATATGTTCAGCTTAAAATGTCAAAGAGCCCCAAAAAATAAACAAGGGATTATGTTCTTAGCTCTCCATTTTAAATTAAAATGCGCTCTAACAAAAGAATGAAATAATTCTTTGATTTACAGACTCTACATTGGAAATGATTTTTTGCTGTTTCCCCCTTATTTTGGAATTCCCTTATTTTTATCCTTTAGTTTTTCTGATATACACATATGTATAAAAATAATTACAAATACTACAGTTGTTTCTGATTTTTTTATACGATGAATTTCGCGCAATAGATATTCATACATAATCTTATTTGAGTGTAATGTTTTTACATTTTAGAAGGCAATATTAATATCCTTTCAATGTTTATCAAATATTTACGAGTGAAAAGGTTCAAATATCTTAACAAAAAGGTGATGTTCCCCCCCTAACAATTAAAAAAAATGCCCAACTTTTCATTTCAACGGGAAGAGACTTGACATTCTAGACTTGTTTTAAATACACTGGTGTGCAAAACTTAAGCAACCGGTGGGTTTATTGCCATAACTTCACGAAAAATCATCTGAGAGACATGAAATTCAGAAATGAGGGAGAGTATTATGTACGTAAAGGATGACGAAAGCATCGGTGCTGAAAAAGGAATACAATGCATGCGGTATGGAATCAAACAAAAACAAGCTTTATTGAACGCATAGTATCGTGACTCATGATGATCTATCCAACAGGAAGAAGAACAAGCAGAAGTTCATTAATATGGTATAGGCCCTCCCCTCACTGCAATGGTTGCTTCGCACCGTCTCCGCACACTCAGAACCAGCTGGTGAAACATTTCTTGCGGTAGGAGTGTCCATTCTTCAATCAGCATCTGTCTGAGTTGTTGGGTGTTCTCCGGATGATGTAAGCGCGCGTGCTGCAATACGTCTCCCCAAAGCATCCCACACATGTTCGATGGGATTTAAATCTGGGGAGTACGCTGGCCAATCCATTCGAGTGATGATATCTTCACTTTCCAGCAGCTCCTCAACAGCAAGAGTCCGATGTGGCCGTGCATTGTCATCCATAAAAATGAAGTCTGGGCCAATGGCACCTCGGAACAGACTCACATGGGGAAGAAGTACCTCCTCACAATAGCGATTCCCGATTACAGACCCTCTATTGAAAATGTGGAGCTCAGTTCACCCGTTCAGCATTGTGCCTCCCCAGACAAGAACTCCAGGACCACCGTAATGGTGTCTTTCCTTCATGTTACTGGTATAAAACCGTGTCCCGATCTCTCTCCAAATCAAAACACGTTGAGAATAGCTTCTGGTTCTGAACCGACTCACATCTGTAAAGAGGACACGATTCCATTGACAGTTGTCCAGTTTTTGTGCTCTGTGCACCACTGTAAACGGTGGCGTCGGTGGTCAACTTTCAACGGGAGGCAGCGTTCAGGACGGTGGGTGAATAGGCCTCCTTTGTGAAGGCGTCTGGCCACAGTAAACCGCGACACTTGTTGCCCCGTTGCTGTAGAGAGTTGCTGAGCAATGACGTTTGCTGACTGAAAGCTTTGAAAGGGGATAAAGGATTTTTTTTTCTCTTCAAATATTTGAGAAAGAGATTTAAAATATTAGAAGATTCCCTAAACCATCGCAACTCAAAGGTTAGAAATAGAATTCTATGAAATTAAAAACTTTTAGGGTAAATGCAGGAAAAATTCCTTCCGAAAAAGGGACACTGTTAATGAAATTTCTTTAAAAAAGTTCTAGTTAATTATATTTAATTAAGTTAATTAATCTATAACCCTCATCGGTAACAAACTATTGCTCTGGTGAAAATTTAATTGAACAGAATAACTGGTCACATTCTATTCTCTGTGTATTTTGTACAGCAATATGATAATTTTCGCTTAGAAAAGCTACTGATATAAAAAAAAATCCCCTAGAACACGGATGTCAAACTCTCGGCCCGCAGGTCGCATGTGGCCAACGATGAGCATATATTGTGACCCGGTCAATATATCAGAGCACATAATATATAATAAAATAACAAACCTACTCAGATTAAAGATAAGATAGGTAGAATTCGTTAAACGCTTTTTTAAATTATATAATTTATTTTTGCTACTATTAAACAAAATACGCGTACATGTATTTTAAGTGAACCACAATTAGGTAAATACGATACCTACGTGTCTATAAATGGCGATTTTTTTTGCTGCCTGCCTAGAGAACCTTTTTTGCTTGGCCCAGGTTAGCCTTCGTGTGTGTGTGTGAGCTCGACACCTTTGCCTTAGAGCAACGGTTTTTAAACTTTTGATCGTCGTGGACCCCCTTTATGTATCAACCCGACATTGAGGACCCCCAAGATTTTGAACTCTCCTTTGATTTCCAACCCATGTTGGAGTGATTTAAAGGTTCCACAATAATCCTAAGACAACCTCTGCTACTTATACACTTTTTAACACTTTTTTTCCCTTTAAGAAAATAGTAAACTTCTAAATAAAAATCTAATTGAAACTAAATTAATATTCTAGATCGAAATACATGTTATAGTAGTTTTTCCATCGAAAGCCATTTAATGATGTAGGCTAGGATGGCACATCTTTCAATTTTTCCCACGAGGCCTTTCAGAGTAACAGACGAAAATTGTAACACTAAACGAGAGCCCTTCGAGGACGCCCTAGATAAGCGCTGGGGATTCCCAGGGATCCGCGGACCACAGTTTAAGAGCAGCTGCTTTAGAAGGTTAAATTAAGGTTGTTAGTTGTGTTGCCTGAAAACATGTCAAATAAAAATTTGGAAAGTTAGCTACTGCTGCTACCTGTTCCTGAATTGATTTTTCTCCATTATTTTGAAGAATTGTTGGATGGCAGGTAATTAAAAATAGCAGAAGTAAAAAAAAACAATTTTTAACTAATACATAATTATACTTGCTGTGAAACATTTCCTATATTTTACATGCTTAAGCAAACTAAATAGAGAAAAATTCTGTTGCTTAATTTTTTGTCTTTTTGTATTACGTAAGAAAAAAAAATCTTCTCTTATTCAGGATAAAGTTTTAAGTTTTGGGGAAAAATTATACGTCCTTAAGATATTTGTGAAAAGATACTTCCGAAATGAAACTTTTCTTCGTATTTTTGTGAATTAGGAAAAAAAGATGACGAACTTCTTCCGACGGAAACTTCATTTTTCCCGTTTCTTTTTTCTGGTTTTTCTTTCACAAAACCATACGATTTTTTTAGTATAGCAACAAAACAATAATTTTCTATTTTCAGAGAAATATTCGTCAATCTCAATCACCTAAAATAAGGCATTTGAACACCAAGTTGGATAATTTCTAAAGCTTGAAAAAATTAAAGTTTTCTAGTAATTAAACAATTTTCTTTCGATTTACTGATTTAAAAATATCTTGTGTTTTTTAGGGAAAATAAGAGAATGTTTTCAGCAACAAGACTATTTATTACGTAATTATTTTCCCTTTTTTAAGGAAAAGTTTGTTCTAATAAAGAAAAGCTAAGGCGTAATAAATACGTGTATTATTATAAGCAACTATCTGGAATAGTTGGTCAAAATAATAGTGATTATATGCAATTGAGTGGAAGAAGAATAACTGTCTCAAACAGAGCAGAATTTAAAATAAACTTGGAGACAAATGTGAAAAATTCGGGTATTTAATAATTTTTGAGCAAATATCAAAAATATTTTTCGTTTAAGTATGGCTTAGAACTTTAAAACTTACCATGATATGCAATATTAAGACTTATAAGCTTTTCTCATGTTCACATTTTCACAAAATTTTATCCCGTCTTTTAAGAAAATTTATAAAGATTTTCGTTCCATATTTCGATATCTAATATAATATTGTGAAAAAATTGTTTCCCCCATTAACTACATAACAAAGGAATGCTTATGGAATCTTTCTTACAAATAATGTATTCCTTTTTTTTAAGCGGATACCTTTTTTTACCGATACCGATTAAGTATGTAAATGTTTTTAAAGGTCAAGAAAGTTACTGATAAGTTGTTTTTTACTAAAAAATTAGGTACTTTTTTTTGTTAATGTTAGTTTATAAATAAAACTATTTGTTTTAGTACTTACGTATTATACTGTCGACCAATTTCACCAAATCAAAATACTCGTACATCACCGAATGCTGTCATAATTATAGTATTCGAATATATGCAGGGATGGTTTTCCACTATTGGCTGCATATTGCGCCATTTGGCGATGTCTTTTGAATTGAAGAAAGAAATCGACAACATAATACGCAACTGCCCTTTATTTATTTTTGCTTGTCTTAGTACTTAATTCGGTACTAATGTACTGTCGCAACCATAATGGCGACATTGAATTAAACCACATGAATTCTAAAAATGGAACATGCTGACGGGAATATGGAACACGTAGGCAATATATGCTATGTGAAAGATAATCAAAAAATCAATAGAAGAATGACCGATTTGTATTATATATTTAATTTTATTAATTTTATATTATTTATTATATAATATATAAATAATAATTGTATAATTATATTTATTATATTAATTAATTTTATTGTTTAAGAATTCAGTAAATCCCAGATTCGAATTTTAGTATTCGAGCTTGCCATATCGACGAATGGTTGGGTTTAGAATAGGCAGGCAAGCAGAGTAAATAAACGCTTGCGTCGCACTATTCAGCTACTTGAGGGCTTTTGGCGACAGAACTCTTAATTTTGAGCCACGGTCAAGTGACGGGAACGATACCTAAGCAGGCACCCCTTCTCCTAACTTCTACACTACTCCAAAGGGAAGACGTTTTAACCTCGACAGCTCCAAGTGGAGGAATATGAAACGAAACGCATGGTTGTCAATTGGGGGTTAGGACACATATGAAATCGAGGTTCCTAATTTATTGAGTTTCCTTTAAATTTGGCATGTTTGTAATAGTAAGCAAGTGCTGCAAATTCATTAAAATTTTTAAGAGTGTATAAAAAATGTTTAGTGAGAGAAAAAAAGCTTTTATATTTTCTTGTCATTCTCAATTTAAGTTTTGTTTCTGCATGAATTAAATAAAAAATGACTAATTTAAAATACGAATTTATTTTCATTTCAGATGTTTCATTCTAAACATTTACTTTTGAATGGATAAAATACACTCATATAATCTAAAAAGATACGCTTAAAAATCTTACAGCATATGAAAAATCAAACTTTTAAATAAATTTTGAATAACTACAATCAGTTTTTAAAGCCACTATAATAAAATTTATGTAAGAATAATTTTGAATTCTTTCACAAATCCAATTATTCATTCACAAAACATAAAGAAGTAAATAAAACTTCAAGAGCCCTAGAGTATTTCAGAAGTATTAAGATTCAACATAAAAGCGAAAGTGAAATACAATACAAAATTCATGTAATATAATGCATTTGAATTTTCGAAAATTGTGTTAACTTAAAAAGAACTCGCTCATCCAATTTATATATTTCAAATTCTATTCGATTAAATATTATTTCATTTTTGAGAAAATAAAGTTACTTTCCTCAAATCGTAAAACTTTTGGCAATTTGATAAGATTTTTGAATTATTTATATATTTTATCTAAACAGAAAAAGTTAAAAAAAGAAAATGCTTGTTTTTTGTACAAAGAGAGGGAACAATGACAATTTTCTGCTGGATTCTTTATCCCACGACTAAAGCCTATTTGCTTTGAGCTAAAAATTCTATTCTTATTAAATGAAACGGGGTAATATTGGGAGTATATTTACCTAAAATGGATGTAAAATGTTCGTTTTATGTGTGAATAAACTCAATTCGCCTTTGTTCATTGGAAAATTCTTTTTTGAGTTCCAGCGCAAGAACTCTTTTGGGAAGTTTTATCTTTCATATTAAAGAATATAACATCAAACGATATTTTGCTATTATTGTACATGCAGTTGCTAAATATTTTCTTAATGTTTTTAGAACTAGTAAATAGGAAATATTTAATATTTTTTACCATTTCTTATGTTTTCATAAAAGCACTCTTAAAACCAAGAATTCTTTTTGTTTTAATGATTTCCACGAATACGATGAAGTTTATTCATATTTTTAAAAATATTTTTAAGAGTTTGATATAATTAAGGTTGTCTTTGGTAAAAGTACGAGAGCTTGAACTAAACGCGAAGCACATTTTCAGACAGAAAAATGCATAAATTTTTCCATGCAAATTTGCAACATTATAACTTATACCTCTGTTAACAATATAGTGTTTTTAAAAATTTCAAAATACTCCATTAATACTTTCTTTTTCATTTTAATACGTGAAAGCATAGCCCATTTAACATTACGCTATAAGAGAAAAAACGTGAAACACATTTTACACCAGAAAAAAATGATTCAACTCGGTTAAAAATGGGAAGTATGATAAAAAATGCTGCTCTCTAAAGGATAGTGAAGCCAGAATATCATAAAATGTTCATTTCTTTTATATTTGAAAAAAATGTTCAAAATTTGGGTCCTATTCTTTCACATTAACCGAAAACAGCCTTAAATAGAAAACTAAAAGTTAAAATTGAAATATTTCTATTTTTTTTTGTAAAAATTTCTTTGAAACTTTACAAATACTTTAAGAAGAGATATAAATAAGTATCTGATAACTAATGATAAACCATGCACAAATGTCACTCAATAAATAAGCCCCATCTTATGGTAAAAAGTATATTTCTCCGTCTCTACAGATCTTTTTAATAATTCCGTTTCGAATCTAGAAATGCTGATTTTTATAGTCCAGTATTAGGTTGACTCGTTGAATTATGTTCGACGAGACGCGCTATGACTCATTCCATTCGATGTTGCTGACGTCGTTGCGAGAGTTCAGTAAAACAGTATGTCTCAAAGTAACACCTTATCTATACTGAGCAAGATTTATTTTTGATAGTACATAAAAAAAATGTCATGTACTTGTATTTTATTCTTGTATTATTACCTGTTCTGTATTTGTATTTTTCTCGTAAACTGTGGATCGTACGAGAAACTAAAAAGGACGCCAAGGAAAAAAACACCGTGTTGGACTCATCAACAGCAGTACTTGCAAATATTTAAAAATGTTTTTTTCATAGTGTACAGTATACATTTCGAGGCAGGGTTGAGAGCACCGTGGAATGAATGAGTGCACACGTCGCAACTGAGTCAGTTTGTGTAGTCTTTACATCTCGATACACCAAATCCTTGAGATCACCCCATTGGAAAAAACGCAACTGTGTGAGATCTGGCGATCGTGGTGGCCATGGAATTGGAGCCTCACATCTGATCCAGTAGCTGGAGTATGCTATATCCAGCCAATCATGCACAGGAGCACAGAAATGCACCGGAACCTCACCATGAAACATCCTGCAACAGGTACAGCTATTTGGGCATTTTTTATGTACTCCCAGCGTGGAATACGGGTGTTGAGAAATGAGAGAGGGGGTATTTATGGGACAAAATGTAGTACTTTACAAGTTCGGGGATTACTCTGGCATACCAAACCTTTCATGTAGCCTTTCTTCTTTGTTGTTCTAGGTCAGTATGCGTCACAGCTGCCTGCGGAACATTCGAGAAATGTTATTATATCTAATATATTAAACTCTATCAATTTCTCTTCACCCACATTCTGTTAGATTTATTTTGGATCAACCACTACTTGTTACTGCAAGCCGATAATTCAATTTTTGATGTAATTTGTGAAAAATATGTGATCATAAAATTTAATCGATTTTTATTACCATATCGTAATGCATTCATAAATGAAAAATTCCGTTTTAGTTTTGGGACGTTGTACTAAGCCAGTGCTTCTCAAACTTTCTCGACCCAATTTTCAATCAGAATTTTCATCGCACCTCCCTTCCCCATACAATAACAATGTGTTGAATGCAGTAATAATGTATAATACTTTGAGACGCTAAAGCTACAATACGACCCTAATTTTAAACCGTACAAAGTATTAAGATAAGTATTAAATTTTATGTATGATAAGTCCTTTGAAAAATTCCTGGTAATTATTAAACTTGTTCTTAATTTAGAATCAAAAAGTTGGTACTTAGTATCAAATATATTGTGCCGTACTGATACATTTATAAGTATACTATATCAGAGTAAACGTGTATTTTTTTAATGTGTCAGAATACATTTTGTTTCCTTTTAGTAAATTGATAATTTTTTTAAACAATCTTTTGCTTTCGACTTTCTGATACGCCCGCTCCCCCCCTTGTAGGGTTATCACGCCTCCCTAAGGGGGCACGTCCTACAGTTTGAGAAACACTGTACTAAGCGATAGGAAGGATATTGACGAAGAGATTCGTTATTTTGAACCACGGTCAATTGACTAGGTCGACACTTGAGCTGGCAACCCACTCTCAATTTTCACATTACGCCAAAGATAGATTTAACGTACATCAACCCCTCCAACTCGATGAATCTTCAGGGGCACTAAGATTTGAATTTGGGACACTTAGATCAAGAAACTCATAATCATAACTACCTCAGCCCTTCACCTATATTGCATTAATGTTGTAAAGATGCAACATATTATTAGTGATATTTCATAATTTGGAGTTACTGTTCGATGACGAGGACTGGTCATGATTGCAGACACGTGATCGGCAATATTTCTGTCGAATAATTGCTTCGCGTCTTGATGCCATTAACGACGCATTTTGTAGAAGGGTTGATGCACATTTAACATGTTCTGGCTTCTCATTTTGACTCGGAGCCGAGTGTTTATTAGCGTCACACTCTGAAAGCTATTGGGGATGTACCTCCTAATTTTGAGCCATGATCAAATAAGAGAACCGGCACCTCCCCCCCCCAACTTCTACACTTGGCAAACATTAGGATTTAAAGGCTCTGCAAATTTAACGTTCATCAGCTTCTCTACGTGGCGGACCTTAAACAGGGAATCAAAGAACAAAGGGAGCATAAATATCCCCCAGGATACCACTTTTTTAAATGGATTTTGGCAAAATACAGGGAGGCAAGGGCCAGTGTTTCTCAAACTGTGGGGCGCCCCCCAGGGGGCTTGAGAACTCTACAAGGGGGCGCGAGTATATTAAAAAGTCAAAAACAAAAGACTATTTAAAAAATTAATTAATTTACTGAAAGTAAACAAACGAAATACATTTTTACATAATAAAAAATAAAATACATATTTACACTGATGTAATGTAGCTATAAATGTATCAGCACTGCACAATGTATTTTCTAATTAATTTAACAATGCTAAGTTAAGAACAAATTTAATAATTACCAGTGACCCCATGGGCTTGTCATATACAAAATTTTATACAAAAATTAACTCTTATCTCGATCATTTGTACGGTTTATAATTATTGCCTTAACTTCCCGATTACACGATTACGATTACTTACACGATTATCTCCCCAATACCTAAGTTTTCCACGTAGGTGCGCATATGTGATGCATTGGGGGGAGGACGAAAAGGAATAAATAAACAAATTCTCTTAAATAAGTAAATATTTTGCAACATTGTCACGGTCCTTTTGTGACGAATCTATACGGAACCTTTCCACTAATCTTCTTAGGCGTCCTTTTGGGGAATATAAATTCACGTATATTTCCAATCAACTCCAAGAAGATAAACGGGATATGCAAAGTAGATAAGGTATTTAAGTCGAGCGTTGTAAGCTAACAGTCTTGATGATGAGAAAGGCTATTGAGCCAGCAACGTAACCTCAATCTTAGAGGATTTTAGGATATTAAGATAGTGAAGACGTCTTGCTGCTATTATACTGAAGAACGAGAAACCTTATATAACCAGGGGTAAATATAATTTATGTACGCTTAAAATAAGCGTTAGTTTAGTCAAATTAGTTAAACTTAATAGTTCGAGTATGTGTATTTCTCGGACCTCCTATTTCGGTAGATCTTACTTGATCTTGAGCGTAATTATTAATTAGTTGCATAATTCGTAGTTTAATTTAATATAAAAGGTAAATCCCTTTATTTGACGTAACATAAAAGTATTACATGTTATTAGAGTTTTTTTGTGACTTGAAAAAATAAATAATATTTATTATATAAAATGGCTCTTGGTGGTTCTTTGCCTCAAATTAATCTTGGTGTCCAGGGTGAGACCCAGGGGGGGTCACCACACTTTTATTGCATTCCAAAGCCTAAAGAATAATTTCATAAATAGCAGTGCACAGAAAAGTTTGTACTTCGGAAAGACGTATATATACGTCTACGGAAATTAACGCTGTTGCTGAGCGAGACGTTTATAGACGCCGGTAGGACTCAAATGTTTAAAGCGGTATTGCAGCTGTAGCGTGTCAAAGTACAGTACTATAGAATTCAATAGATTGTAAGAGTACGGAGGGGGACGCGATGAAAATTGTGATTGAATATTGGGTCGCAAGTATTGAAAGCTTGAGAAGCACTGCCGTAGACTGTCTTCGGTTAATGTTAAAGAATAGGACACGAATTCGGAACATTTTTTTAGATATAAAATAAATGAAAAATTAATATGATATTATAGCTTCACTATCCTTTAGAGAGCAGCATTATTTATCTTATATACCATTTTTAACCCAGTTGATTCAATTTTTCTGGTATAAAATGTGTTTCGCGATTTTTCTCCTATTTCGTAATGTTAAATGGGCTATGCCTTCACGTATTAAAACGAAAAAGAAAGTATTCATGGAGTATTTTGAATTTTTTTAAAAACACTATATTGTTAACAGAGGTATGAGTTATAATGTTGCAAATTTCCATTGAAATTGAGGCATTTCTCTGTCTGAAAATGTGTTTCGTGTTTAGTTCAAGCTCTTGTACTTTTACCGAAGATAGTCTTAATAGAAAATATAGAATGTTAAAAAAAGAGTTTTGCAAAACAAAATATTAAATTTTAGCTACATAAGCTATAACATGACAGATATTTACTCAACTCAGTGGCACCACAGCCCATGAAGACCAATGCCTACTGTTGCCCATCTCAGTTTTCACTTCGGGCGCTGAGGTGTATGAGCAGATGTTCAGGTCAGGTCGTCTGTCTCTCTCTCTGACGCGATAGCCTAATACTACACATAATATAACATTACCATGAAAATGTGATCCACATCAATACACTGAATGAATACCACAGAAATATTTCTATGATTTATGAGAAAAAGAAAAGGCATACACTGTCCAAGAGTTTAAAACAGAGAAAGATTACTTTGATATCCCTGAAGGTATGTCACGTGGTTTTACAAAAGACAAACTCTATATGAAAGAGGAAAGATTGCTTAGGTATTTCTGGATCATGACTCCTTGACTTACTGAAAGATTATAAGGAGTTAAATGCCGATGAAATCTGGTAAATAACATACACCAATTCATTAATTCCTTGTCATATTAATGAATGTAGATATTTGAATATCATCAAAAGATGTTGAATTTGGATAACAGTAAATCCACTTTAATCTACAAAATTTGGTCAAAAATGTCAACGTGGGAAATAGACATATATTTCCACAAAGAAACCTGATTGGTTCGATAATTCAATTCCTTTCCCGGTGCACCTACTGCTTTATCCTCTAAATAATGCCGAAGAAAGTGTAATCATTTATTTAACAAGTACGTGTGAAGTTTCCAACGCAGTCGCCAAAGATTCGCCAGCATTCTATGACTGGCCCAATACAGTTCTGAAACGCAATAAAAGTTATGAATTTTAACAGCATTAGCTGCTGCTACTTTGCTGAGTCCAGTACAAGAGACCAAATGAAATTCGCATATCTTTAACATTACAATAAAGGTCAAGTTTAGTGAAAGTGGCTGCCTTTCCCACATGAATTGCCCTCTATAAAGCCCGTATCTTCACCCAATCGAAATATTCTATTAGATATACTTAAAGCAGCGGTTACGGAGTGCTTTGTTTCTCCCATCTTCTCAGATGACTGACCTCGCAAATTTGAGCCTAGGTAACATTTGAGCTGGTACCCCTTCTCCAAACTACTACACCACGCCAACGGATGGACATTAAGCCTCAACAGATGGGATGTTAATCGGCCACTTCTACCTGGTGGGTGTAGCGAATATTATTATGACACCAGATGACGACGTCAGAGACCAAGAGCGGATAGTGTTACTGCCTGAGATAGTAAGGGAGAAGGGTTTCCTATATAGAATCCATTTTCCCTACGTTCCGAGATAGACTCCTCTAAAAAAAGGACATGCGCGAAGACCGTTTGAGGGTCCCGGCTGGAAGGAGAGAGCAGAAACGTGCTTTGAGTGTAAGATGACGATTTAGATGTTCTTCTATAAATAAAATTATATATTTATATCCCTAGCCTGACTGTGTTTTCGTATCCAATAAGTCACATGGGTCTTCAAGGACACCAGGTCTCGAACCCACGACATGCCGGTCACGAGTTCATGACCATAATAACTAGGCTACAGCGGATGACATAAAACTATTAATCTACGAGTAAATCATTGCATCATATAAATCATTTACACAGGCGTAAGGTGAAGGAAGATAGTTAAAGGTAAGTATTGGGTGGGCAAGAGAGAAAAGATCAATAATTGTAGAAGAGGTATTCCTGGGTGTGTTTACCGAAGTTAGTAAGCCAAGAAAGGTATAGGTTAGGTAAACAAGAAAAATAATTCCGCTACTCCAGGGAAGCAAATCTCGTACTTAAGTAAAGAAAGTAAAGTCTCAGAAGAAGTCGAAACAAGCTTGCTCTCAATCATCTATTCTTTTTCTTTTATTTGGTTTCCGTACACTTAAGGCTGTTTTCAGCTAATGTTAAAGAATAGGACCCCAATTCGGAATATTTTTTCAGATATAAAAGTACTCAAACATTAATATTATATTCCGGCCTCACTATCCTGTAGAGAGAATCACTTATTTCATCATACTACTAATTTTTATCCTAGTTGGCACATTTTTATTTTATAAAACGTGTTTCGCATTTTTTCTCCTATACCATAATGCTAAACGAGCTCTCCTTTTACATGTTAAAAGGAAAAATCAATTACTTATGAAATATTTTGAAAATTTAAAAACACTATATTATTAACAAATGCTTGAGTTACAAGGTCATAAATTTTTATGAAAATTGAGGCAATTTTTCTGTTTGAAAATGTGCTCCGCGTAAAGTTCACGCTCTTGTGTATATGGCGAAAACAGCTTTATGTTTATTCTCGTCTGCAGAGTGCATAAATTAGTTACATTAAGTTATAAGACCATTGAAGGACAAATAATAAAGTTTGTGATTGTTTCCGAATGAATGCAAGAAATTAACACAACTTGTGTTGTACAAAGCTGGGAGAAAAGTAAAGGCAACGAAAGAAAACGTTCTCCCGTGTGTTAGTGCGTGTATGTGTGTGACAGGATTAAAATACAATTTACATAGTATTGCACACATTTAAAAGCATGTCACATGTTAAATGCTTTTATTACTAATGGAAAAAATAGTACTTAGCTGCATACATATGTGAAACATTTAATAAAGGCGCGCGCGTGGTCAATTTTACTTTTTATTAAGATGCCTGACTAGTGCAAAAACGTCAATTTAGATGAAAATGACGAATTTGTTTTACTTTATATTTTATATAGTTGAATTTTCTGCTTTCTAAAAATACCTTACTTTTGTTTGTACTTAAATTATTTACGAAGGTATAACAATTTTTATGTCAAGAGAGAGCAGCAAAAACGAACCGGAAGTTAGGTATCGAAAGCGGAAGTGTTTGTATTTTAATACTTTTTTATACACTTTTTTGGTATTTATCGAATTTATTTAAAATATATTAACTTAGGTAAGGTAATGATGGGACATGATGATATTTTTAAAAAAATAATATATCAGTTTTAAGTGAAAATTGGCAAATAAATTCCTAACAATTTTGACATTTTCCGATTTTCTTATACCCTTGCTTCTCGATATTTTATTTCATATTTAACTTCGTTTTATATATTTGATAGAAAACTCTGTTCTTAAAGACAAAATATTAATTAATTATCCCTAAAGCAAGGTCTGTGAGGTCTAAGGAATTTGCTTCATCATTGGTGCTAGCAGTAAGGTAAGTGTTGACACAGAGCTAATCCCAATAATACTTAGTCAGTTGATGACAAAAAGTTGAAATATATTCAAAAATGTTTCGAAATTTACTCAGAAAGCCTTTTTCAGTAACACTTTATGGAGTATTTTACTTAAAGATACAATTATTAAACTTGAAACATTTCGCTTAAGTGCATTATTAACGTTAATTTCTTTTAATTTGTAATATACAGGTTTATTATCATTATATATATATATATATATATATATATTAATTGGAAATGCAAATATTTCCCTTTCTAAGATCTTGTACATGGATTTGTAAAATTTTATCTGGAACGCTTTTTAACTTCTGTAGGTCACCCCTTAGAATATAGAAAATTTTCGCGGAAAAAAAAGCTGCATAGAAAACAAAATTACTAAGGATGAAAAAAAGTCAAAGTGTATTTATATGGAGGTTTTAAAAGCTGTTCTTTATATGCTTTTCATTATAATTTTTTATAACCTTTGTGTTAAGCAATATTTTTTAAAAGAAATTTTTGGGAATATTTACTGACAAAATAACACACATTAATATATTTTATATTACATATTTCTTAAGCTCTAAGGTACTTAGTGGAAAGATATACCTGTTTTTCCATATAAAAATATTATTTTTTAACGTAATAAAGTTTTTCTAGTGTGCTTTTTATATCTCTAATTTGTATTTAAAAAACTATGCATTTAGACGTTAAGAAAAGCTTTTTTGACTGTAAAATTGGTAACAAAATTAAAAAAAGAATTTGTGAGTGAAACAAATATATAATACTGATATGGGATTATAAAAGGTTTATTCTTTTGACATGAAGAGGTTTTAGGTTGTTTTAGAAGTATAATTTTTTAAGATTTAGATTTTAAATCTTTAAATGCGTTTTTCTTCGAAACAGATTTTTCCATATTTTATCGCATGGCAAACATGCTATCTCAAAAAGTCCTTGAGATAATTGCATGAAATTTAGCATCATTGTTTGTTATTATAGTATGCATGTTGTGCACTAGAGAATAAGAAAAAACAATATATTTACCTTTTTATGATTGTTTTTCTTTGTGATAAATATAAAATTTTTGAAAATTTTTCCTTTTGTGCACTTTTTGACCCCTTATTTTGTGATAAATTGAAATTATTCAAAGATGATAGAGCAAACATAGGTAAACGCTTTCTGAATAAAATTGAAAGAGCTTTTTTTTATCTTATGTATTAGAATTTATTTTACAGTTTTTACCGTGATGTGCAAAAAATGCTTAATTTTAAACTAAAATTGTCAATTTTCTTACAAAAATATATTGAATTTTTTTTTGTCATTTTTATAAGTTTTCAGTTATAATCAAACAAAAAATGAGTTTAAAAATGAACTTTCAGCATTATTTCAAAAAAAAAGTGTTCCCGCAACTAGTCAGGCACCTTAATAGAAAATGGGTGCTAAGCAGACAAATCTAGTGTTTTTCTTTTATATATATTAAATATTGAAGGTATTCAGTTCGAATTTCCTGAATTGAATAGTTATATGGATTAGAATATAAAGTATGGAATATTTTCAGTTTTATCAAAATGTCGAGAAAGCATTTCATATTTTTTTGGTAAGCGTTCTCGCTTTGTGTATAGATATGCATTCGGGAATTTACATGACAGGTAAGAGTGGTTCTTAGACATTGATTGTAATGCAAAGGAAAAATGGAAAGTCAAATTTTACAAGTGTATCCCTGGAAAAGTTAAAGGCTCTTGTATAGTCCTTTTTATAATAGCGACATCGATATTTTGCTGAATGCTGTGGTTTTTAATGTAAACGCTCCTTTCTACAAAACCTGTCATTTTCATATCAAAGATTTTCAAAATACATATTGTACTAAAATACTCCAAAAGATTCGAAGAAATTTAAATACTTCAAAGTCATCGTGGAAAAATTTCGCAAATTATTATGAAAGAATATGATGTACACCTAAAAATTTGTGAAATACATTTTATAGATTTGGCAAATATCTGTTTTCTAGCCCTCCACCTTCAGCGATACCCAAACAGTTTTCTTTTAAAAGCACCGCAGAAAAGAAAAAGCATTTTCATTACTTAAAGAAATTTGGCGTCAATTGCTTCGTAAAGGGTGTCCAACCCAAATTATCTTGCGGGCCACTTCGGAAAAACAATTATAGTCTCACGGGCCGCGCATAAAAATATGTACCTTTATATCACATTTGGAGAAACAAATAACCAATTTATTGGAGTGAAAATTTAGAACAGAATTAATTATTACTACTGTTTTCATTATTTTTCATGTATACAGACATAGATAATATAATAATGTTTATATAATACAATAATGCAATGATCAAATAATGTTAAAAATATTTCAGTGTTGCCATTTTCTTGAAAATTACGGTGTTCCTTTTGAATTGATCTTTCGTTATTCATTGTTGAAATTTGATTGTGCTGTCTTTAGCAAGCGATTAAGTATACATTGTCCTTTACCTTAACCATCTTGAATATTTTTTTTAAACTTTAAGAAACATCTCTGACTGCCTCTTGCTTTTTGGGCTCTCCAAACAGAAAAGGAGAAGGAGAAAATGCAAGTCGCACACACAGAGAATCATGTACCATCCGTAGTAAAGAATATGCATAATGCATTTCGGAATTTATTAAAAAAGTAATTTATTATAGTAAAATCAAATGTAAATGTTTAAAATAAAATATAACTATTTTAATCTAAAGGACATTTTTATGATCAAAAAGGATTTATTTTAAAACAAGAATAGGTAATAAGAAAATATATTGTAGATTTATATATGTATGTATAAATTCCCTCTCAAATAAATTTCAAAATGAAAAAACTTTAAAAACCTGATATTTAAAAGTTTTTAAAACGAGTCGGCGGGCCGCGTGTTGGACACCCCTAGCCTTATCATACACAGCGTACAAGAACATTCTGAATTCGACCAACTGATTCAATTAGTCTCATGCTCTTATGTAGCCTCAAATATTTTCAGAAGGATAGATTCCAGAAACTGTTCGAGGGTTCACTGGCGCTATAACTTTTTCACCACGTTATCGCCAAGTGCGATAAAAACGCCTATCTGTTAACCCTGCCCACATTTTCTAGCGTTGCCGTATCTTATTCAAGTCTATCCTGGAAAACGAACTTTTCTGTAAAACAATTATCCCCAAGGAAAATGTATCCACGTGGAAAGCATATGTGGGTGGTTCAAAGAAATAATAAACTGGAATTAACACATTCCAACTGTGAAGAATTTCAAATATTTGTGAGTTGATTGTTTAATAGTATATTTAGAGGCACCAAGAGGGCTATTGGTGACCGATCTTGTAATTTTGAGCCAGGCCAAGTGACGATGATGACATCTGAGCCGGCATCAATTTTCCAAACTTCCACACAATAGCAACGTGGCGACTTTCAACCGCGACAGATTTAACGTGCTTCAGATTCCTACACTATGGGTGCGCAGTGGCATCAGGATACGAACCTGCGACTGGGCAACAACCCCATTTTTGAGTTCGCAATCATAAATGGATTTACTTTGTTCTAGAATTGATACTGCAAAAGAGCGAGAGAGCGACTATTAAAGTCACACTATTTAGCTACTAGGGGGATTTTGGCACCGAACCTCGTAAATTTGAACCATGGGCAAGTGACGAGGTCGACACCTGAGCATGTACCTAATCTCCTTACTTCCACACCACGCCAACGGGAGGACGTTTGAGTCTCGACATAAGTAACATTCATTGCCCCCTCCTACTCGGCGGGTAATTAATATCAGAGAAAGATAACATTTTTGAAGATCAAATACCGTAAAATCCGACGTATAACGCGCATTTTTAACTCAAAAAATGTGTTCGAAATTAACGTGTGCGCGTTATTTCCTGGGTATAAAAATGAGAGCTTTAAAAATGAAAAAAAGAGGAGAATAGAAAAAAAAATTTGACTTTCACATAGATCGAAAAATACTGTTTATTTTTTGTAAAAAAAGGACCTGCCTCATGAGCTTAAAGTGTATTTCTAGAAGTATACTATTTTTTTAAAAGCCTGGGATAATACCTTGAATAAATGTCTTCAAAACATAAAAGCATTGCATATGTACATTTCAAGTTTCCTCTTAAGAAAGGGGATGCGCTTTATACAGCGAATATACATAGAAATTAAAAATTGAAGCTCTAAAGTAGGGGTACTCGACCTTTTTTCTGCCGGGCCACATACGTATATGTTAACTTTTTCACGCGGGGTCGCATACATATGATGGCTATTTCACGCGGGCCACAACATGAGTATTAGTGGAGAAGGGGTGGGGAAAGAGAAATGGTTTAAGACATAGATAACATAGAAGATTTAAAATGAGGAAAAATGATCAAAATATTAAAACTTCTATTTTGCTTTTTTAATTATTATTTTCCTATTTTTTATTTATGTCATTGAATTTTTCAAAATTTATAGTATTTAAGAATCACTCCTTTACAATTTCTGCATCAGTAAACGGCTTCATATGATTATCAATAATATAACAAATTTCATAGGGTGTCTTTGTTACCACTGTGACATTGCCACTAACAAAACGCTTTTTTCCTGTTGTCAAGATTATTCAAGCAAGCCTATTTATCACTTCTTGAAAGAGATCTTCGAGGGAAAGAGTCATTGTAAGATTCCTGTTAATTGGTATTTTTTTTAAATACAACACTTTCGTGACAAATCAAACTGTTACTGATCCATGCTTATTTTTCACTACAGAATAGTAAATTTCCCAATCGTCTTGAAGCAGCGTATTCTTTTCGAATATTTTTCGCTCGCAAGAAACGAAGGATAGTTAAAAATAAGTTCCATTTATTAAATGGTCGCTACCCCACTGTAGTCTATTATCACTAATCAGAAAGAAATATCAATTCGCCCCTATAGGACATCGAAAGCAAAAGTCAAAATTGATATATTTGATTTCTTAGCAAAGAATTTCCCACCAAATTTTTATAAATATTTAACACGGAAATAAAAAAAAATGTCAACAACTCTTGCCACATGCAACTCAAGACTTTATTCTTTCAAACTCAATATTCCATCTCCTTATCTATTGCCATCGAAAGTTTCAGAACTTTCCATAATTAAAATTAATTTCCATAATTAAACACCAAGAGGTCCCCCCGGATTATCAAGACTAGCATTCTCGTAAGATGATGTTGTGTGTTAAAATCACGTAGGGACCGTCTCTGCGTGGCCTTAGTTTTGCACTTCTTCCTTGCGCAGCGTTGCTCAGCGGATGTGATGCTTCAAAGACATGTTTTTCAGGTTGATATGTTGGAGCAGCTTTTCTCTTTTTATCAGCGTAAAACTTCCTACTATCGTATTGCTCTTCAACCACCTCTCTAATCTGAGTGGAAAACTTTGCGAATTTCTTGAGATAGGGAGTCATCTCTGGCTCAAATTATCATTCTGGATGATATCATGATCTGGACTCTGATATCATTAACAACTTCACTTGGAGTGCGTAACTCTCTATCAAAATTAAGAAAGGCGGCCGTCTGACCTGTCGTTTTGCATTTGGCTGTGTTGAGAGCAAAGCGGATGAAGGGTAACTTCTCTGACCAACAGTCATGCTTGTCTTGGACGAGAATTGCCAGTCATGGTTTCAAATCCATATTCTTTCGTTCAATTGGGTTAGCTTGTGGATGGTATACAGGGATCAGGGATTGATGGATGTTTAAGAGGTAGCATATTTGATGCATCATTGCTGACACAAACTGGGTTCCATTGTCACTGATAAGGCGGCGAGGAATACCATACCTCAGTAGAACCTCTTCAATCAAGGTAATGGCACATTCTTTAGCTGTGGCATTGGGTAGTGCAAACAGTTCGACCCACTTGGTGGTACAATCCTCAATGATTAGGATCTATCTTTTACCATCTTTACTCTCAGGTAGGGGCCCGAAGAGATCAATGGCCAAGATTTCAAAACGTTGGGCTGGCACAGGTGTCTGTAATAGCCCGGAAGGCTTCTGATTTGAAGCTTTGTATTTAATGCAGTCAGGACAGTTCTTTACAGGAGACATTCTGTATGGGGGTACAGAAATATGATGACTATTTCCCGTGTTAATGTGGTGATTCAAGATATTTGTTGCTTCTCCCTCTGGTTCGAAGACATTTTGGAAGGGGGGATTCCAACAGGAGGTTAAGTTTCTCCTTCTGTGCAGATATCAAACTTTCACCTTCCCCTTCTCTAAATTGGCAGGTGTTGCTGGACATCTTCTTAACTATGGATGGGGTGTCCAATTCTTCAGCAAATGAATACTTGTGGGTTGGATTGTTCCAGAAGTACCAACAAGTATTCTTCACATCTAGAACCAAACCAGCAGAACTAAGGAAATATGTTCCTAGAAGTGTTCTATTTCCCTTTGCGAGAATTATGAATTTGGTCAAGACTGATCTCCCCTCAATTTCTACCATTATTTGGGTTGTGAGGGCCTCACCTGTGGTCTGTTGACCATCTGCTAAGCTCATTGCTAATGTGGTTTCCTGGAAAAGGAGTTTATTATCCTTAAATATCTGGAACATCCTTTCCCCAGCAATTGAATGTGAAGATCCTGTGTCTGCACATACACGTCCCTTTATTCCACAGAAAGTTATGTCGATTAGGATCAATCGAGGGCTTCTGGTCTGAGCTGTGTAAGCATTTATGTGCTTGGTTGCTACGTCTGTTTTTTGTGAGGCGTTGAGGTTGCAGGTGGGGCACCTAGATTTTATCACTCCTTGTTTCTCACAGCCATATCATCTGAGAGGGTATCTCTCATTTGGTACCTGATGGTAATATTCTCTTTTGGGACGGCGTTCAGGTTTCCTGAATGATACCTGTCTTCCATCATTTACGATTTCACTTGCCTTCACGTATCTCCTAGGTCCATTGGGTAGGGAACGTCGGATGTTGTCAAAAGCTTCCAGCTTATCTGCTAACATTTCTGGGGAGATAAGTTCTTCCCAGATATCCAGGTAATGTTCCTTACACTCTGGAGAGCATCTCTTTTTAATTTGATCGGCAATCATCAAATTCTTCAATCCGTCAAATGAATCGATTTTAAGCTCATTGAGCCAACCTTCAAAATATGCTCGGATTTCAAAATAATAATCCTTCCACGTCCCATTTGGGCTTTTTCTGTGACGTGAAAACAGCTCCCGGAATTTTTCTGCGGTTAATTTGAACCGTTGCAGAAGCATTCCTCGAATGTGGGAGTAATCCCTGCATTTCTCCTCAGGCTCATGGGCAATGAGGGAGGTTACATCACTAGGTAGGGCACCAATGAGAGAGAGATAGGGTACCCACAGATCTTCACAAAGATCCAATAGCTTCATTTGCCGTTCGAATAATGTGAGGAACAGGTCCATGTTATCAACTTCAGGATTGAATGTTGGTAGCAATTTTTTTAATTAAATTTTTGTTTGGGGGTAGGGTTTGTGGACCTACGACTCTTTGAGTCTCATTTTGCAGTCGTATTTTCTGCAGTTCAAATTCTCGCAGTGTTTGCTCTTTTTGTTTGTTTTCCTCATCTATCCTATTTGATACGATTCCCTCAAAGATACATTTCACAAATTCAGTGTCTTCCTTATAAGCATCATTTGTTAAAATTTTTGCCTTTAATTCAATTATTTTTAGCTCTTCCCCATTCGACTCACATTCACCTAACTCAATAGAAAGCTTAATGAGATCAGCTTTTTTCCCTTTTCCCAGAAATGACATGACTGAGAAATTTAAGAGTTGCAAATAAATAAAATAAATAACTAAGGTCCAGGCCGTCTTGTCTACCAAAGCTCTTACAGATATGGGAATACACTTTAAAAAATATGGCTAGCTTTAAAATCTTATAAATTATTATGCACTTCAAAATACAATTAAAATAGGTAAATAAATTAATAGCATATTCAAAATACCAACAAGGAACATTAATTCAAATAATAAAATAATATAAAGAAAATTTAGGAATCATCAGTTGTAATGATACAAAAATTCAATGCAATGAAAATACTAAACAAAACTAAAATAATCAGGCATGTAATGCTACCTAAATTCAATAGGAAATCAGTAAAATATCAAACAAAATAGTAATTATTAATGTGCAATTCCCAAAATATTAATCAAGAAACGTTATTTCACAAGAAATAAATTAATATACAGCAAAATTAAGAATTATCGTTGCATAAGAATACCAAAAATCAATGAAATAAAATAATAAAATTTTCCCTAGCACTAACACACTGTAGCAGGATTGCTATCACTTGTATATGAAAAATTCACAAAACACTATTGCAAAAACTTTAAACAGGATATAGATGTTCTTTTTTTTCTTTTCTTCAGACAATTGAAGTCAGGATGGTTCACTTTCTCGATTTCCAGGGATTTTCTCTTGCTTTAGGATTGCGGCGCAATACCAGTAATTTTTTTTTCGGGACAGTAAGGTTTACAGAGCCGGTTAAAATTTCCTTTTTCTGCGGCGTTTCGTCACAGTGGCGGTTTTTGTTTCTACGGGGTCGTAGTTCTTTGGCCCCACGTTGGGCGCCAGTTTTAACACGGAAATAAAAAAAAATGTCAACAACACTTGCCGCATGCAACTCAAGACTTTATTCTTTCAAACTCAATATTCCATCTCCTTATCTATTGCCATCGAAAGTTTCAGAACTTTCTATAATTAAAATTACAGTTAATTTTTATAAATAAAAGCACGCGCGCGAGCATTAATATAAAGCATTAATAAAAGCATTAATATAAAGCACGAGAGAGATAAAGAATTACCATTTGTCACAAATAAAAGAATTTTTCAGAGAAATGAGCCCCATGACAGGGCCACTTAAAAAGACTCAGTGTGGTCGCAGGTTGAATTTTGCTGCTTTAAATCTTAGGTGTGCTTCATACGGCGGTGCGCGTTATACGCCGGATTTTGCTGTAATTGACATCTGATAAATTAAGGAAGAAAACTTAATTTAAACCTCTTAAATATCTACACAAAAGCGTATAAATAAAAAATTGTGAGCAATTAACAAATTCAACAATGACAAAAATAAATTTGGAACGAATTCATAAATCCCACGGAATAAAATACCCTCCCCCCCATGAGTTATTCTACTTCCTGCATACAACAATTATCTATGCTACTTAATGAAATCTTCAAATACTTCTCCTTTATTTCTATGCTAGTTTAAAGAGAAGAGAAAGTGAGGAATGTTCGGATGCTGCTTAATTAGTTTCTTCCTCTATCTTTTTTATATTCATTTCGAAATCAGATATAAAAAAATTTTCTTTTTTTTAATTCTCAGAATGTACTATTTTTTTTAATGAAAAGGGCAAACATTTTACGTAATGATCATGAAATACATTGCTCACGATCCTTAAAAGATCTTTTTTTTCCTTTGCATTTCTTTTTGCACCTAAACAATTGTTCGAAAGACTAGGAAAACAATTTAAATTCATGTTTTTATGTTTCACTCAGAGTAAAAGAAAAAAGATGTTTGTTTTTATTTAGCGAAGGAGAGGAATTAATTCTAGGTTTCTTAAGTTATGCTTATTTAGGCTTAATTAAATAAAAATAATAATTTAAAGCAATTAAAATATATTTTTTCATTTAATAATTCGAAGTAATTATTTCGGAATAAACAAATTCATCTCTTTCAGAGTCTCCAGGGAGGAAAATTCATCTCATCTAAAAGAAATGAATTTTTTTAAGAAGCTCAATTTTCTGGTAATTTTATTTTATGCAGGGTTTTTTAATGTACTTAAAATGTCTTTTTTTTTTTAAATGTACAATCGTGAAATAAATTCGCAAATCAGAGATGCAAGAAATTATATAAATACACTTGTCGCAAAAAAATATATGCACCCAGAAGAAATCAAGCTACAATCACGAAACTCGGCAAGAATGTAGTCTGGTAAGAGATATGCAAATGATTAAAATTTCGAAGCCAATGAGACAAGGCTAAGTGTGCTATGCGCATATTAGTTGCGCAACTGGGAGAGTTTAAAAGCATGAGTACGAGCGCCGTACGGCTATCTATCCAGAAAGCCTTCGACCGTGTTTGGATTTTAGGACTCACTTTCAAACTAATTACTTACGATATTCCTTCTCCCCTCATTCACCTCATCCACTCGTATCTCACTAACAGATCCTTTCGGATCAGAGTAAATGAATCATTATCTAACTCTCATTCCATCTCTGCAGGGTGTCCTCAGGGCTCATTGCTCGGGCCCCTGTTGTTCAATCTCTATATAAATGACATTCCCAGCTACTCACTAACAAATATTAGTCTCTATGCGGATGATACGGCCATTAATGCCACGTACAAAAACTTAAAGACTGTTACCTTTGCCATTAACAAACACCTCAAGCTGCTAGAAAATTATTACGACAGATGGAAAATTAGTATCAATGTAGAAAAATCTTGTGCCGTCATCTTTACCAAAAGCGCACCATTCCTCCCCCTCTCATAATGTTCAATAAACAAATTCCCTGGTCTCAGAATACCAAATATCTTGGCGTTATTTTTGACTCGCACTTAACTTGGAAACAACACATATTACACGTTCGCGATAAGTTCCGAAAAACAATGTTTAAATTTTTTCCCCTAATTTCCCGGAACTCACATTTAAGTAGAGATAACAAAGTGCTTCTTTATACAGCCGTTATGCGTCCAATACTCGCTTATGCCTGTCCAGTATGCTGCTAAAACCAATATTAATATTTTAAATACTCTGCAGAATTCATATATTAGAATGATTGTAAATGCCTGCCGCTACATGAAAAATGATCGCATAAATAAAGCTCTTAAAATCACTAGTTTTTAAAGCACATATTCAAAAATTAGCTATAAATTTTTTTCGATAATTTGCCAAATACTAATAATGTAAATATGTTAAATCTAAACGATTACAACTGTAACGATAATACTAAAAGGCCAAGAAGAATCCTTTGGATTCTTACAATCCGCCTTAGCTTTTATCCCTGCAATAATTTTTTAATTATTGCACCCTAGTAAATTTTTAAAATTTTTTATTATTTTTCTTTCAATATTTATTTAATCTCCACACCCAACTGGACAAGTATATATTTTTAACTTTTACCCCCATGGGCAGCCAGCCTGAGGCTAAATTCACTTCTACCTCCAATTCACTGAGAGAGCAGTCCTAAGCTCTCAGCACCGTATAAAACTTTAACTCCAAGTAGTCATCTCTAAGCCCCTCCTCCCGGATTCCATCACCACAGCCAAATCGCCGACATGTCACTCCGCAGACTGAAAAAACCAACGAAGTCAAGTCCTGCATCACAGACATCATGATATGGGATTGAGGACTGTTTATCAGTCCAGGTACCCAAAAATAGACTGTCATCCACTGTCATCCGTACGGCTATCCAAACGAATCTGAGGACTTTGATAGACGATATTGAGACTTAGGATGCCTCTAAGACGTAACCGGCGGCAGTACGAGCAGCTGACGGACTTTGATAGGGGCCGTATAATAGGCCTCAGAGAAGCAGGTTGGTCGAATAGAGGTATCGGCCGCCACCTCGGTCGAGCGATATGGTAGTTGCTCGGTGTTGGCAAACAGTGGATCACAGAAGGTAGAGTGTACCGTCGCGGAGGGTCAGGACGTCCCAGGAACACAAATGATCGCGAGGATCGTGCAATCAGAAGAGTGGCTACTTCGGCACCAACAACGTCGCTAGCATCGATTCAACGCCACTTACCTCCTTCCAGACATCCAGTGCCATCAAGAGAAACCATAAGGAGACGACTGACCGAAGTTGGCTTGAGGAGCCGACGTCCGCTAAGACGCTTACCACTGACCCCACATCATAGGCAGTGTCGACTGGATTTTGCCGACCTCGGGCAACTTGGAGTGTGACAGACTGGAGACGTGTCATCTTCAGTGATGAATCCCGATTCAGTCTCAGTGATGATGACCACCACACACGTGTGTCTGGAGGCGCACCGGCCAGCGGTCCGATCCGGCATTTATTGTCGAGCGGCATACAGCAATTTCACAAGGTGTGACAGTGTGGGGAGAGCAATTTCTTGGGACACACGATCATCTTTAGTGGTCCTTCAATGCACTTTGACAGCTCGCAGATACGTGGACGATATTTTAACGCCGATTGTGCTACCCATGCTATCAAGTCGCCCAGGTGCCATTTATCAACAGGATAATGCTCGTCCACATACTGCGCGACTCTCCCAACAATGTCTTCAAGGATATGACGTCCTACCATGGCCTGCCAGGTCACCAGATCTTTCGCCAATAGAGCATGTCTGGACGCGCTGGGAAGGCAACTGCAGCCGTCCCGAGATACAGGAGAATTAACTGCGCAGATGCAAAGACTATGGCAGGATCTTCCACAGGGGGTCATAAGTGATCTAATTGAATCGATGCCACGCCGAATTTCGGCTTGTATAGCTGCCAGAGGTGGCTTTACTACTTACTGATTTTTAACCGTTTGCAAGCTGTAACCGCTTAATAAAATGATATTTTGTTCTGAATTTTTAATCATTTGTTTATTTTCATATACACTACATGCATACCAAATTTCGTGAATGTAGCTCAATTTCTTCTGGGCGCATATATTTTTGCGACAGAGTGTATTTTATTAATAATCACTTATCTTGCTAATTAGTTATACTTCAATGATCATGCTAATGAAAGCTTTTAAATATTTTTTGCATATGTTGCTCAACACAGAGGAATGTATTATGAATGATTGATTTGATTTTAATTTACTTCATACTCTGAAGGAACATGGTTGTCTATTGGTAATGGTTCTTTTTACTATGAGCCGCAATTATAAGTGGCAAGAATGACATCTGAGCTGGGGCTGTCACCCTATTCTACAGAGTTCGAAACAAGTTTAATAACATTGGGCGTGCGCCAAGTTGTTGTTTATGTTCGCCAAGATGGGCGATAACATTACAATATAGTTACCTTGTATTTTTGCAAATTTTTGGAATATCGCAAGTTTCCATTACTTTTTAATTGATATTCATTATTAATGTTAATATATATAATGTAATTATTTCATTAATAATATAAAAATACAATTATTATATGTAATAATCATATTATATTCGTTATTTATAATAATTGTTTTTTTATATTTATAATTATTATTTTGTTCTTCATTTATAATTATTATTTTGTTCTTCATTTATAATTATTATTTTGTTCTTCATTTATAATTATTATTTTGTTCTTCATTTATAATTATTACGTTACATGAGTATTTTTATGAATAATTTTTTATTACAATACGCGATGATTTTATTCTTTTCTATTAAGTTATATTATATTATTATTATTATAGATAATAATTATTAAATCATACTATATGAATATTATATATAATTATTATCAAATATATTTTAAGTGAGTGACTTGTGACTGTATGGGTTTATGGCGCAAGAGCCAAATTTGGCTAAATTTTAAGTGAGTGAATATTAACGTCGCATTCGCATTGTTCAGCTACCCGAGGGTTTTTGGCGATGGACCACGAAATTTTGAACCATAGTCAAGTGACGTGGATGACACCTGAGCTGGCTCTTTCTCTCCTAGCTATCACACCGCACCAACGGGAGAATGTTTGAGCTCACGATGGGTTTAACGTGCATCGCTTCCCTTTACGGCGGGTCTTTAGTGGTACTGGGCTCGAACTCGTGGCAAGGAAAACCACGATACGATACCTTGACCACTCGGCTACTGCGGCCACATTATATTACAAGATTATTATATTGTTATTCATTATTTATAGATTGATGTTCGTTATTCTCAATTTCTTCCTATATTCTTCTTTTGAAATATATTTCAATATGTATTTCAAAACAATTTTTTAAAATTATTTCCTGACGATTTGATACCGCTAGGCCGCCATCTTGGATTCTATTCCAGCGATAACAAGCACAACTTGGCATCATGCCTCGTGATATCAAACTAGAACCCAAAATTTGACACCACACCAACAAGAGAGATTTTGAGCTTCGATATATTTAGCATGCACAGGCCTCTCAATACGGCATGTATTGAGTAGTACCATGACTTGACAGAAATAACCAGTAGATAATGACCACGAAAGTCCGACCACGACCACAATATGACTGAGGATTTTAGAAAAAATAAATTGAGAAAAGGCTTAGAGAAGATCAAAATTTGAACGCTTTATTAAAGAGAGAGAGGTTTTTCTTAAAAATTTAAATATTTTTTACGTTTTACATAGTACAGGGTGCTTTATAAAGATGTACTGAATTTTATGATGCTGTAAAACACAGTCACAGACACGCACTATCTCAGTGAGCAATAAAATAGATGCATTCTTAAAATTTATGTCACCCCGTTTTCACTTACAACAAAATTATCCCCCCCCACCTTCGAAACTTTTCTAAATGATCGGTTTTTTTGTAATTGTTTCATTGGTACTTAAGAGTAATTTATTTTTTTAAAGAAAATAAACAATAATGTTTGTATCTTAAGCATGAATGCATCCATTTCAAAGTATGATTTTACTTCTAACAGAGTTTATAGTTGTGTTGTATTTTATAGCTTCTATAAAAAGGAATTTTTGCCTTCATTGTAATTATCTGTAAGGTTTTTTTTATTATAATATAATTTGATTGTTTTTTTTCGTAATATTTTTCTACTGAAGGTATTCTTTAGAAGTTATCTCTTATTTTTTATGATAACGTAATTTGTCTATCTTTTTGAAAATTGTTCATGTAACGCAATTTGAGATTATTTCATTAATGTTGCTCATTGAAGCAACTAAATAGCTTTGGAGAGAGTGAATGAATGAAAGCTACATTAATGTCGGACTATAAAGAAACACGAGGGTACTGGCGAAGGACCTCATAATTTTGAACAGCGATCAAGTGACGAGGATGGCACTTCCAATTTCCAACACCTCCAAATTTTCAAACGACTCCAATGCGAGAACAGAGTCACTGCAGATATAACGTTCTATACTTGGGGTGTGGGCAACATGTTTTGGCTTGCCGGCCATATCGTGGCAGCGGAAGGTACCAGAGGACCACACCTTCTTAAAATGATTGCATTGCTTATTGATCTTCATGCCAAAACCCTTTGTTCACAAATATATGTAGATTTAAATATATAAACAACAGTTTTGCAGCAAATTTCTTCATACATAGAAAGTTTTCAGCTGACAAAAATTTGCACAAAAGTTAAAATCATATCATTAAATATTTCCTACACTCTGTCTCCTACTTCAAGTAAGTTTTTGCACCTCAGACGCGCGCTGTATAAATATCAGCAATAATGAGATAACAGAGCAAATTGAATTTAGGCTCAATTTTTTCGAACTTCTGAAATCTTTTTGCTACCCCGTCCTCCAAACTCTGCAGATTTTTTTCTCAGTAGAAACAGTTTCTGGTATTTTGTTTTCCTAATAGTGAAAGATAAAAGGAAAATTTTTGATCACACACATTGGAAAGAAATCTTGGTTTAAAGCAGATTTTCAGACAGTCTTGGTAGGGGGCACTAGTTGTCCATTCCTGTTCTATATAATGGTTCTTTAGTGGCATCAGGACTCGAACCCACTATTCATTCTAAATACTTCCTTCTACGAGCTCACTATTATGAACATTTGACTACCACGACCACTAAATAAAATTTGACAACTATTGGTATAAAAATAATTTATAGCGAATATGAAATAAAATGACGTTTTCAATAAAACATGTTGCATGTAAAGAACATACTGAGGAAATAATTATACAGTAGAACCTGTTTTTGTGTGATTTTATTTTTGTGTGCGATCTTTTTTTATGTGGTGTATGAATTTCAATGGTTTTGGCGCCTCTGTAATGTTTTTCTAATCAATGCATATATATACACTACAAGACACTCTGTTTCTTTGTTATAAACGATCTCCCCACAATCTACTTTCAATTGTTTCCTCTCAAAGCGCGCGCTTGAATGAAGTCGAAATTTTTTCTCTCTCTCTCTCAATGACAGTGACATCAATAATTTCATGGATTGTAAAGACGGACAATAAAAACCGGATTCTTCGAGAGTGGATAAAATATATGGATCTAAAGGATGTTTTTTAGAGGTATAGAGCTTTAAATTACAATAAAACAACGATGTATTATTCGATTGACATGAATTTTTTTTTATTCGAAAGAGAATCTTGGGGCATTACATTTTAAATATGATCAAGCAAGGCGTAGATTCGTCGAATGGGCCCAAAATGAGATTGCCGTTGTTCCCGATTTTCATAAGCGAATTTTGTTTAGCGATGAAGCGCACTTCTGGTTGAATGGCTACGTCAACAAACAAAACTGCCACATTTGGAGTGAAGCTAATCCACAAGTGTATGTCGAAACACCGTTACATCCAGAAAAACTGACCGTTTGGTGCGCTTTATGGGCTGGTGAAATCATTGGTCCGTACTTCTTCAAAAACGATGAAGGCCACAACGTTAGTCAATAGTGATCGGTATAGAGCCATGATTACTAACTTTTTCATTCCTGAATTGAACAATCATGATGTCCAGGAGCTGTGGTTCCAACAAGACGGCGCAACATGTCACACAGCTCGTGCCACAATCTATTTATTGAAAGACACGTTTGGTGACCGCCTAATTTCCCGTTTTGGACCTGTGAATTGGCCTCCGAGATCTTGTGATTTAACACCGCTAGACTATTTTGTGTGGGGCTATGTAAAGTCATTGGTCTATGCGGATAAGCCATAAACGCTTGACCATTTGGAAGACAACATTCGCCGTGTTATTGCCGATATACGGCCACAAATGTCGGAAAAAGTAATCGAAAATTGGACGTCCAGATTGGACTACATCCGAGCCAGCCGTGGCAGTCCTATGCCAAAAATCATATTTAAAATGTAATGCCAGAAGATTATCTTTCGAATAAAAAAATTCATGTCAATCGAATAATACATCGTTGTTTTATTGCAATTTAAAGTTCTATACCTCTAAAAAAACACCCTTTAGATCCAGTTTTCCAACAAATCAGGAAAGCACGTCTTTAAAAATTCATCCCGATTCTGAAAGGAATTTCAGTTTCCAAAAAGTGCTTTGATCATGCATATCTGGTTATCGTGACGTTTACAAACAACTAACCGACCGACAGTTGTCGCCAAAGCTTATCACTTACTTTATGGTGCAAAAAATAAATCAATGGAAATTGTATCTTTAACTGACGTAAACGATTTTGAATGAATTAGTCACAAGAAGATGCACACTTTTGATTACGATGAGTGGCAGTGAAATAAATATGTATGTGCATTTTGAGAACTTCTCCATGTATACAATGAGAAATTAAATGTTTTAAAAACGTTTCATGTGTAATTTATTTATTTTGTTTGGAAGCCCTTTCTCATAAATTTCGTAAACAATTTACGTATTTTCTTTATGCGACTTTTTTATACGGTCCCTCTCTACCGCACATAAAAAAAATTTTCAGTTGTGTATGTCGACTTATTCTTTTTGTTATATGTAAGTATTAATGAAATTTTCCATTATTTTTTTGTGCGTTTTTTATGTGATCCCTATTTACCGTAAAAAAAAACATGTTTTACTGTATTCACCAAGAATAGCGTAGTACAGTGCTTCTCAAACTTTCAATATTGGCGCCCCCCTTTTCAATCACAATTTTTATCGCGCCCCCCTTATACATAATAATTTACTGAATGCAATAATAAAGCACTTTTACGATAAAGCAACGATATTTATTATAAACCGTACAAATTCATGACATAAGTATTAAATTTTGTATATGTTACTTTTAAGCAAAAAAAAGTTAAGTAATAGGATAATTACTAAGTTATTTTTCCTTTCTCTGATTTTTAAATTGGAACATATTACAAAATGCGGTGGTTGTTTAGAAGACAAAATATAGATATCAGCTAAATATAGAAAATGAACTCAGGGGGTCACAAATAAAAACTCCTTTCAAAACCTTTGCTCTGTAAGACAAGCCCATGGAAGTAGCTAATAATTATTAAACTTGTTCTTAATTTAATATTAATTAATTAGTCATAAAATACTCTGTGCACCACTCATACATTAAAAGCAGTGTTTCTCAAACTTTCAATACTGGCGACCCAATTTTCAATCATAATTTTTGTCTCGCCCCCCTGTACAACAATAATGTATTTACTGCAATAAAAATGCACTTTGAGACAGAGACGCTAAAGTTACAATACGATCTTAATTATAAACCATACAAATTAATACGATAAGTATATTAAATTTTGTGTATATGTAACTTTTAAGTAATATATATTTTAAGAAAATTACTTAAAATATATATTACTTAGAATTATGTTATTTTTCTTTCTCTAATTTTTAAATTGGAACAGATCGCAAAATGATGCATTTAATTAAAGATTTATTTCCTTCAGCATTCATTTCTCAAGGTACAAATGTCATTAGAAAAATAGTCTAGTCAATGTCGCTCTCTATCATATCCATCACATCTGGCATTATAGGGTACGTTTGCGTGAGTCTGGGCAAACTATCGGACGTCTGCGCAAAACATGTAAAAATGCTTTTCCTCGTTCAATTCCAGTCAGTTTTGGTCGACTCGATACTCCTATAGCTACCGAATCTAGCTTGAATGTACATTTTTTTAATTTCCACGTTAATTGTAATTCACGGTAATTAAGTAATTACGGCAGTAGATTAAAACAATATCATACATACATTTTTAAGTCGTAAGCAAACATTCGACCATAATAAAGAATCAACAAGTACACAGACGAACGAGCATGGTTCCGAAAATTAAATCAAGGCGATCTTCTCAAAAATACTTAAATTTTGGATTTACCACTACTGAAGTAAATGATGGAATAAAAGCCCCAGCTCGATATGTGTTAAAACTTACAAATCTGTAGAACAACATGTGAAAGTTGTTTTTAAAACATGTAAAATCATTTAGCTATGTTGGCAAAGAATTTTAAAAAGTATTTTCTGGATGAGGACAGCTTGGTAGCAAGTTACGAGTGGATTAGGGATCTATTTCAAGATACTCCAGAAGGGCTCTCAACTTCCGAAGAAGAAATCTTCATAGATTTCACATCCAGTGAAAAATTAAAAGACAATTTTGTAATAAATCGCTCTTTGAATTTGGGGTAGAGGTGGATGAGGAATTATCTGTACTGAAAACAAAAGCACTTCGTATACTATTACCATTTTCAACATCCTACCTTTTTCAAACCGGATTTTCTGCAGTGGATGCCTTGAAGACAAAATATAGATTTCAGCTAAATATAGAAAAATAACTCTTTAAGTGTCAATTTCTGATATTAAACCTTCCTTTGAAAAACTTTCCTCTACAAGACAAGCCCGTGGAAGTCTCTAATAATTATTAAACTTGTTCTTAATTTAGTAATAAGATTGGTTGCCGCGGTAGCCGAGTGGTATAGGTATCGGACCGTGGCTTGCTTTGTCACGGGTTCAAGCCCAGTACCACTAAAGATCCGCTGTGTAGGGCAGCGATGCACGTTAAATCTGTCGAGAGCTGAAACGTCCTCCCGTTGGTGTGGTGTGGTAGTTAGGAGAGGAGGTGCCAGCTCAGGTGTCGTCCACGTCACTTGACCATGTTTCAAAATTACGTGGTCCGTCGCCAAAAGCCCTCGTGTAGCTGAACAGTGCGACGTTAATATTCAATCAATCAATCAATTAGTAATAAGATTGATTGATTGAATATTAAAGTCGCACTGTTCAGCTGCACGAGGGCTTTTGACGACGGACCACGTAATTTTGAACCATTGTCAAGTGACGTGGATGACACCTGAGCTGGCACCCCTCTCCTAACTACCACACCACACCAACGGGAAAACGTTTCAACTCTCCACAGATTTAACGTGCATCGCTGCCCTACACGGCGGGTCTTTAGTGGTACTGGGCTCGAACTCGTGACAAGGCAAGCCACGATCCGATACCTATACCACTCGGCTACCGCGGCCAAATTCAGTAATAAGAAATTATTTATAAAATACCTTCTTCAGTACTGATACATCAAACGTATACTGGCTAAAACACCGACTCTTCGCACGAGCTCATTTTTTAAAAAATAAAACATTATTTCTTCATATATTAGCTGAACGTAAGGAGAGTAAAACTGTGTGCACGACATTGTATACAAAAATGTAAAATGATTTTTTTTTTAGATAAATGCTATAATTGTAAATAACTGTTTAAAAGAACTGTAATTTTAAACCTCGCACAATTAGCATTTAGAATTAATGTTAAATTACGAAAAAGAATATAAAATTCCGATGAAGAATAATTGTGTTACTTTTTAACATTTAAGGCGAGAAGACTTCAAAATGTTTTAACCCGGGAGCAGGCGCGTACTCGATACTAACATTAATGGTAGTGCGGGGGGACTCAGTCACCCCAATCATTTGTTTCGAATTATTTTTACTGTACACGATACAAATCGGAATTCTAGTGAATATTTTAAGTTATAGAAAGTATACTTACCTTCTTTCAAGGACTATTCAATTCTTTGATGATTTGAGAAAGAATCCAATAAAACTGACCTAAAATGATTCAAAAGTACAAGACCATAATAAAGGACGCAAATCAGACACTTTTCAATTATCCTACAGAAATGTTAAACCAATCAATTCTTTTCCAAATATCGCAAAACTCAATTATTTACAATTTACCTAAGCGAAAAGCAAACGCATAAAAGATGGGAGGGAACTAATATTGATAATAACCATACCATAAGATTGAAGGTCAATCAAATGATTAGCAAACGTACTATGCAGCCTGGCTGAAAAGTGAATCATGACTTCCTTTTCTTTTTCTACAACTAATGTACAGTATTTCAATAATAATTACAGTGGTGAATTGTTTATCTTCTTAGAATTTTTCTCAGGGTCTGGGTTTCGTTTTTTCTTTTAACGAGTAATATTTTATATTAAAACGTAATAAAAAAATCTCTCATTGAGGAAATACAGCAAATAAAACAAAATGTTTTTTTTCTTTAATTTGGTCTTGGGATCAAAGATAGCTATTTGATGACGGAAAAAAGCCAGATAATAAACATAAATTATGTCAGTGTTGTTATGTGTATTTTTTTTATTATGGAAGAAAGCATTTTGTTTTACTTCTCTTTCCGGTTATTTTTTTTAAAAAAATCTTTAAATTTTCGATACGCTCGCGCCCCCCCGGGGGCGCGCCCCACACTTTGAGAAACACTGGCGTAGTATGATATAATTAATTTCTATGTTAATCAAAATACATCTTGTGTGTGTGTGTATACGTTAACAAAATGCCATCATATAAAAAGTTGTGAATTTCGTCAAAAAGGTATTTATCAGCAGATTTTTTGTTTTTTTCCTAATACCTTGTGAATAAAGAATATTAATCTTAAATCACCCTTGTGTGAGAGAGGAAAATCAAACCCTTTTCTTGATAGAACTCATTATGTGTTTGGAGGTTCATGAAAGAAAGTCATTAAATATATGAGAAACGAGAAGCTATTACCTCATACACAGTGCAAGTATATTAATTTTTCTTCGTCCGAAAAAAATTCTATGGAAAGTTAGATAAGAAAAAAGCTTTTTCAATGATTATATGAGAGATATTAAAGTATATTTATTCCAATAAACACTACTTTTTAATCACCATTTTTGTTTTATTAAATCAGTATTTTAAAGTTCGTTATGCATTTGTAAGGTTTTATTTTTGGAAAGTATTTTTCTCTCAATTCCTACTCTTATAGGTCACACTCTCTATATATTTATTTATCTTGGTGGATTTTTCAATCTTTTATAAAATACATTTTAAAGCGCTCAATTGAGCTGAAATTTTATATACATGATTATTTTGGATGACAATAAAATAATTATAATTAATAAAAATTGTTTAAAACTAATTATTTAAAGAATTACAAATACAGCTACGTTTGTATTATTTTTGGTGACTTAGTGACCCTTTTGGCGACGTGTCAAAACTTGAAAAGGTATTTTTCTCACGTTTTAAAGCATTCAGTTGAACTGAAATTTTATATACACGATTTTTTTAGATGAAAATACGATACTTTAATGATATTTAATAGAAATTAATGACCACTTAATGTTGCGATTCTGTCATATATATATGTATATACATATTCATATTAAGTGTAACTATTTAATAAAAAGCAGCTAAAATAAAATTTTTCTTTGTTGATCTAAGTAGGAATTGTCTTAAAATTTTTTTTATATTACTTGTGTTTACATATAAAAATAAAAATTTGGGTTTCACAAACAAATATTTTTAGAAATTATAATAACAGATTTATATGCAAGGAATTCATATAAATTTGTACACTATTGGTATTTCTGAATCAATGCGGAAAAAATTTTTTATTATTGAACATTCCGTTTTAAAAATTTGGAAATTATGCTTCTAATAAGAATAGAATCTAATAGTAGCAGAATCTTCGTTTATGATCACTAATTTCTTCAAGAACATTACACAAAGGAATTATGACAATTAAAGTTATTTTAGGTGAAATTCTTTCTAGAGAGGTCCAGTGAGAGTTTATAAACGTTGCCCCCTAAGGCAACGGACCTTAATTTTAAACCACGGCCAATTATCGAGGCTAACACTTGAGTTGGCACTCCCTCTCTCAAAACTTTCCCACCACGCCAACGGGAGGGCTTTGAGCCTCGTCAGATTGATTGATTGAATATTAACGTCGCACTGTTCAGCTACACGAGGGCTTTTGGCGACGGACCACGTAATTTTGAACCATGGTCAAGTGACGTGGACGACACCTGAGCTGGCACCTCCTCTCCTAACTACCACACCACACCCACGGGAGGACGTTTCAGCTCTCGACAGATTTAACGTGCATCGCTGCCCTACACAGCGGATCTTTAGTGGTACTGGGCTTGAACCCGTGACAAAGCAAGCCACGGTCCGATACCTATACCACTCGGCTACTGCGGCCACTTGAGCCTCGTCCGATTTAGCATCAACTTCTTTACCTGGAGCACCTCAATAGGCTTCAGAGTTTGAACTCGCGATTCAACATCAATGACTACACATTCGTGACTGTGATTACTGGTTTCCGAAAATTAAAACCTTTTAAATAGAAAAATGGGGCTATGAGATTTATATTCATTGCAATTTGTGACGAATCTATTCGGCACTTTTCTACTAATACTCTTAGGGGATTGTAAATTCGCGTATATTTTGAATCAGCTCTAAAAGAAAATGGGATATGTAAATGAATTAAGGTATTTAAGGAGAGCGTTGTAAGTTAGCAGATAGAAGGCGATTGAGCCAAGAGCGGTAGTGATGAAGTTAATAGGATTCAAGTGGATTGCGGGCTTAGAGTATTGCTGTTACTATTCAGCGATTGATTGATTGAATATTAACGTCGCACTGTTCAGCTACACGAGGGCTTTTGGCGACGGACCACGTAATTTTGAACCATGGTCAAGTGACGTGGACGACACCTGAGCTGGCACCCCCTCTCCTAACTACCACACCACACCAACGGGAGGACGTTTCAGCTCTTGACAGATTTAACGTGCATCGCTGCCCTACACGGCGGGTCTTTAGTGGCTCTGGGCTCGAACCCGTGACAAAGCAAGCCACGGTCCGATACCTATACCACTCGGCTACCGCGGCCACTTATTATTCAGCGAAGTAACATTAGAAGGATTGATCTACCTGGAGAGAGCGACATTACAGCCAGGTGATATATTATAACTTAGTTCTCTGACCACAAGAGTTATTATATAATAAAGTTAGCGAAAATTTAATGAAGGTTAATAACTCTAGTTGCGTATATTTCTCGGGCCTCTTATGCCGGTAAACCCGTTCGATATTGAGATTAGTAGTTGGGTAATAAATTTTGTAATTTAATTTAATAGTAAATGTAAATCCCTTTGACGTAGACATCTTGTTTAATATTTGTAATTAGAAGGTTTCTAATTGAATCTATTGAATAAATATAATTTGTTATTATGCAAATGGCGTCTGGTCATTCTTTGCCTCAAGTTAATCTTAGTGTCCAGGGTGGAACCCAGGGGGTTCTCACAAATTTAATGAAATTTTGAAAAAAACATTCAAAACAGTGATTCACATAAAAAGTAGGCACACACATAAAAAAAAGCTTATAAAACGCACCAAAAACACAGCATCTGAAAATTAAACGCGAGTCCAACCCTTACAGCTAATTACTAAGGCACCACAGCAATGTGTTCGAAGCTCAAAACTTGAATTTTTTAACTCAGAAGTAAAAGTGCCCATCCCCCTTTATTACATTAGTTCGATGTTTCACACAGGGTCGGTGATACACTATAATACTACAATATTTGCAATACTTTCAATTGAGTTCAAATCAGAATAAGATGCCCAACGTATCTAGATGACTCTCCCGAAGATAGCAATTAAACATGAACCAAGCTTTGCTTTTCTAAAATAGGCTTATACGAAAAAGGAGAGAGAGTCACCAATTGTATCCATGAAAGGGGCAACAACTTGAATTTTGTCACCATATAATTTAATATTAATTATGCTACTTGGGATGGCATACGGGTCATGCTACCATCCAAAGAGGTACAAGCTCACACACATACGCGACTTTATAAATTCGCCTTTCAGTGTCGACAGTCTATTAACGTCTCACTTTGGAGCTACTAGAAAGCAACTGGGAAAGAACATCGCAATTTTAAACATTTGTCAATTAACGAGGATGATGCCCGAGATGGCATTCCCTTCCAAATTTCCCATTCCACGCTAACGTGAAGACACTTTGAGCCTCGACAAATTTAGCGGGCATCAACCCTTTTACTCAGTGGGTCTTCAACGGCATCATGATACGCCGGTCACGAGTTCATGACCATTCGCTACCTGACCATGGCTACCAGATGAAAATTTTCACATATTATTTACACAATTTTAAAAAGTTAAATTTTTTGAAGGAAATTTGGAAAATTTTAAAATCCTACTCCTTTTGTAATTCTTAATTTTTTTAACCTGAAATTTTTTCGCAATATTCTTATGAATGTTATAAACAACTTTAGGGATCGATTTTACAATAACTTAATTCGTTTTTGACGAAAAAAAATGAATCCCTAATTTTGTTATAGCTTTATATGAAACACACACACACAGGAAAAAAAATAATGGAAGTGATCGGTAAATAGTTGTGGAAGGAGTAGCATTTTGAATACACTAATGTTTCGAAAAACACAAACTGAGAAAAACCACTTTAAAGTTTATGATTCTGAAAAAAAATATAATAAGCTGAAATAAACTTAAAATAAAACTAAGATATTAGTTACATATTTTTCTTTAAAATAATTACATATTTTCGTATTTTTTCAACCTATACATTTTTATACATGATCAATTTTAAGAAGGTATTAGTTGCACACGAGAAAATTCAAGAAAAAAAGTTAAACTTTTTTTTCTGTCACGACAGAAAGTTTAGTTTTTTTCTTCACATATATTGAAGTATTACATTTGTATGAAAAACATCAGGAATAAGAACTGAAATTATGAAATTATTAGCATAAAATGCCTTAATTCAAAAATTTTACATGCATACATTTCACAAAGAACAAAAATTACAATATTGTATTGCCTCGGAATTATTCTGCGAAATATATTACACATTCTTTTTTATTGTTATTATTTCTCTTTATAAAATAGTTTTTTTTATCATAACGCTTTTTTTTAGCTTTTTCTTCTAAAACGGGTGCGTGGCTGAATCTCCTAATTTGTTTTCAAGTGAAGTTTTATTAAATTTCTATCTTTTTGACTTGCACAAATGATATATCAATCGAAATATAATAATGCAAAGAATAAGATTAAATAAAAATAAAATAAAAAAAACGACAGGTCGGTCATTTTAGGGGTACCAAGTCTTCTTAAGGTTTCCAAGTACGTTCGGAACCGTGATTCTGCAAAGGCGTATAAATGGATAATATTTATGATATTTAGTGTCACTTAGATTAGAAAATGTATATAAAATTGTTTTAAGAATAGCATTACAATAAGAAATTATTTAAGTACAATATTTTGGCAAAAAATGAACATAGAATGAACCATTTTCAAAATATTCTCCTTTTGTGAAAAATGCTTCTAATATAATAATGGGCTGAACTAGAACTTTTGAAATATATAACTTAAAAGTGGATTTATCCATATTTTACTACAACAGAAGGGAGAAATTTTAAGAAAAAAAATGCCGATAATTATTTCAAATGGTTGCAACTCTGAAAATAACGTGAACTTTTCAAAAATCGTAGTAAGTAATTTTTTGCCGAAATATTGTATTTAAATAATTTTTTTTGTCAAAATGTTCTTAAAACAATTTTATACATGTGTTCTAATCTAAGTGACACTAAATATCATGAAAATCATCCATTTATGCGATTTTTTAAAATCACGGTTCCGAACGTAGTCGGATACCTTAACGGACACTTCATGTTTTCATAGTGGCCCCAAAGAGCAAGGAGACATTGGGTTTTGATTTAGCATTGAAGTCTCTTACTCAAGGGATACTGATGATAAATTGCATAATTTGAGTCCCCATTTAGATGACGAGGATGTAACCCAGCTTGGTACTTTACGATTCAATTCTTCTGAAAGTGATTGGCCACGGAACTCGTAATTCTGACCTATGGTTAAGAAACTAGACTGAGGACTTTCGGCCTCGATAGATTTAAAATGTATTAGCGTCTCTTCACGTTGGGTTTTCATTGGTAATAGGGCTCGAACCCATAACTTGAGAATGCTAGCCACGCGTTCGCTATCATGACTACTCGGCTACCATGGCAAAGATGACATCAAACCTACTACCATTTCTTTTTACGCTTCGATTTTTACTTCAAAGCTAGATCGAAGGTCTTTATTCATTGGAATACTTGCATAAACATGATCCGATGATTAATGAAAACAGTTCAGAAAGAAAAAAAATCATTAAATGTTCTCATATATTGATCATATTTTAAAAATAAGTCCTGAAATAAAAATTCTAGAGTCTCATGTAAAATTGATTTTATATATGTGAATATTAACGTCACTTTATTCCGTTACTCGAGGGCTTTAGGCGACGTACCTGGTAATTTTGAATCATGGTCAAGGGATGACGACGACACCTGAGCTAGCACACCCCATTCCTAACTTCCACACCAACGGGAGGACGTTTAAGTTTTGACAGATTTAACGCGCATTGCCCGCCTACACGGCAGATCTACAGCGGTACTAGGCTTGAACTCGTGACACCGGCCACGAGTTCGTTACCTTGACCACTAGGTTACCGCGGCTCTTCTATACGTGGGAAAATCAGCAGTGAAAAAAAATCTAAGAAACTCAACTGATAACTCTGTCTGGAATATTTAAAAAATTATTAACTAATGATATAATAGACTTAAAGGAATATATTCTCTTTCTGGTAGATTGTAAGTACTCTTTGTGCAAAAATAGATTTAAAGGTTTAATTCAATACATCAAAATGAAATTTCAAATTTAATGTCGCAAAAAAGCATTAAATGTTTATTGGCAGGATTATAATGACTTTTATAGAGAAAAGCAAGAAAAATTTCACAAACGTGAAATAGTATTTTTTTTATAAACCTTGGTCATACGAGGACAAAATCTTATTTTTACATTACATTCAGTATGGGGGATTACTTGCTTATTAATGTCGTACTTCAAGCCACTATAATAATTGTCTATGAACCTCGTAATTTTGAATCTCAATAAAATAAAGAGAATGATCCCAGCTGTCATCTCACTCTCCAAACTTCTTTCCTCACAATGCTAATATTAGGATCTTGAGCCTCAACATGTTTAGTGTGCATCAGCAGGTCAGGAAGAAGACTAGGGACTAGGCAGAAATAAAACGGGTCACGAGTGCACGACTATGACCACTCGGTTATCGAAGCTACGTTTAATACTACGTTTAATGTTACAAATATTAAAATATTTCGAGTAAAATAAAATGTTGTTCTTCTAGTTTTTTTTGCATGAAAAGGAATATATGAAACCTATTTCCGATTTTTTTTTATTATTCAAATTCCTAGATTACCATCAGGAATTGAAAAATAAAAAAAAAAAAATAAAATAAAAGATACATCCAGATATGTTGGATTAATTTTTTAAAAAAATTAATAAAACATATCTGGGATTGAAAATTGTTTTATCATTTAAAAAGGATGAGACAGAAATTTTCATTTAGGTATTCCCAAATACTAATAGAAAATTCTCCTATGTAATCCAAAGAAAGTCCAAAACACTCTACATTTTCATAAACCACATCCTTCAGATGCTTTTACCATTCCAACTCCCAAACAGTTCCCAAAAGCATATTGAATCGGCATTCTCCAGCTTGAAATGAAATCGGCTTTTCCAGCTACACCTTGTAGTATCTTTTAACAACTTTTCTACAACTGCATTACTATGGCGAATGAAGGAATTGTTGCTGCAGTTCCCCAGAATAACTCGCCATCATCGAAAAAGGATTTAGGTTGTTCCATATTCATTCATCATAAGAATATGTTAGAGACAAATGCATTGTTTGGGGATTTGAGATGAGTTGAGTTGTGCTGCGAGTGGAATTTTCCTGGGAGGGCTTTCTGATTGCAGTTATTATTGGATTTAGAAGAAAGGTGTGAATGAGAAAATAAATTTAAATAATTTTGCTCCTTTGGGAGAGGATGTGTTTAATCAACAAAGAATCCCAATTTTACCTGGCAAGGAATGCAGTAATTGCATAGAATTTTCTTATGTGTTATGGCATAACCGGAGTTTTGAGAAACCCATTACTAAACACAAAACTAATACATTTATAATTACTTGCAATTTATAATTAAATGCATTTAATAATTTATATAGTATAACTAGGGAAAATATAAGTCAAATATGTCAATTGAGTCAACAGATCTGGTATGAGATTTACATGCTTTACTTGTTTTTAGTTCAATTAAAAAATTAGATTAGCACACGTTGAAATATATACTTAAAATTAATGTTGTCTTTCTCTGGCAATTACATTTACTCTATATTTAGTTTTCATACTAGAAAATATGTTTAGCTTTTGAAAAATTCATTTTATTTGCGAAAAGCAAATTTTTAGTATTCTTGTGCAATAGTTTCTCAGCTATTTGTTTTCGATTCGGTAGTATTAAAAATGCGTGTTAAAAAAAGTTTTGAATGAATACATATTTTTTTTGAGAGAGTTTATTAACGTCTCACTTACAGCAACAAAGATTATTTTGGTGGCGAACCTCCTAATTTTGAACTGTGGTCAAGTGACGGGGGCGACACTTAATCTGGCACCCCCTCTCCTTTACCAAGCCAAAGTAGGGCTTTGAACCCGCGACAGAATTAATTGGTTATCATTGGATTGAGGATACAAGCCCGCGACTCTATAATGCTGACCACGAGTCCGTGACCACTAGGTTGCGCATTTAACTTAAGTTACCCTTAACTACTTAGATGTGATATCAGTGTAAGTCAGTGCATATAAAAATATTGAGAATATTTAACGAAATAGTTTAAAAACTTGATATAAAGAACAAATTTAACATTTGAATGGAGCCCCTTTTATCTGTATGTATAGGGTGTTTTTTTAGAGGTATAGAACTTTAAATTGCAATAAAACAACGATGTATTATTCGATTGACATGAATTTTTTTTATTCGAAAGATAATCTTCTGGCATTACATTTTAAATATGATTTTTGGCATAGGACTGCCACGGCTGGCTCGGATGTAGTCCAATCTGGACGTCCAATTTTCGATTACTTTTTCCAACATTTGTGGCCGTATATCGGCAATAACACGGCGAATGTTGTCTTCCAAATGGTCAAGCGTTTGTGGCTTATCCACATAGACCAATGACTTTACATAGCTCCACAGAAAATAGTCTAGCGGTGTTAAATCACAAGATCTTGGAGGGCAATTCAGAGGTCCAAAACGTGAAATTAGGCGGTCACCAAACGTGTCTTTCAATAAATCGATTGTGGCACGAGCTGTGTGACATGTTGCGCCGTCTTGTTGGAACCACAGCTCCTGGACATCATGATTGTTCAATTCAGGAATGAAAAAGTTAGTAATCATGGCTCTATACCGATCACCATTGACTGTAGTGTTGTGGCCTTCATCGTTTTTGAAGAAGGATTCCACCAGCCCATAAAGCGCACCAAACAGTCAGTTTTTCTGGATGTAACGGTGTTTCGACATACACTTGTGGATTAGCTTCACTCCAAATGCGGCAGTTTTGTTTGTTGACGTAGCCATTCAACCAGAAGTGCGCTTCATCGCTAAACAAAATTCGCTTATGAAAATCGGGAACAACGGCAATCTCGTTTTGGGCCCATTCGACGAATCTACGCCTTGCTTGATGATCGTTTTGATGAATTGCCAAACCAAACTGAGAATCAATCACTTGACAGCTGTTAAATCGGTCGCTATCTTGGAAAGTAATGCCAACTTAAACTTCTATACCTGGAAAAAAACACTCTATATATACAACATATATTCACGGCTATGTAAGTATTAAACGTCAACATACAAAATAAGGTTTGGGATTGATTGTATATTAGCGCAGCACTCTAAAGCATCGCGAGCTCTATTGGCAACGAATTTAGTAATTTTGAACCACGGTCAAGTGACGAGAACGACACTTAAGTTAGCATCTCTTTAATCAAACTTTACAACAAGCCAAAATGAAGCCACTACTGGTAATGTACATCAGTTCTTCTTTATAGCTGGTAATAGTATTAAGTAGCATCAGAATTAAGTTCTGGGCCGTGGGTAGCCTGGTGGTTAGAGCATCGGACTCCAGACCGGAAGGTATGGGTTCGATGCCACCAAATACCCTCCGAGTACATCGGAGTACGAGCTCGTTAAATCAGTGGGTCCGAAAATCTTGTGCGCTGAATCACGAGTGCAGGGGACTGGAGAATACTCCCCTCCCCTCCAGTTCCATGACAAACTTGTGGAGATAGGTGGTGGTGCCATCTATCGTCCCTTCAGGGAATTTCGCCGAGCTAATTCTTTCTGTCACCTGTATGGTGCCTAGGCCAACGACAAGCGTACTTCTAGCCCCTTGCCACGATGAATTTCGTGAACCTCGTTCTGACTACGTCAGACAGGTGGCATTAGCCGCAACAACAACAACAGAATTAAGTTCTTGACAAAATATATAATTGAGATTTCAATCCATCATAAATAAAATGAATTTAATATATTAAGTTTAAACTTAAACGTTTTAAAACTGATAATTTATTTACTAGAGAATATTTAAATCATATTTGCTTTTGAAGGTAGTTTTATTACTTTTATCCGGAGGTTTTAGCATTTTCAAAATGCTGGAGGGGTTCTGTAGATTTAAAAAAAAAAGGTAAACATTTCGTTGAAATTTAAATTTGTTACACTTATTGGTAAGCCAATTTAAATTTTGCAAAGCTAGCAGTGAAATTTATGTGTCGAGGAGGCATGAAGACGAAAAACAGTTTCTTAAAATTGGCCTTTAATAATCAATCATAAAGTCACTCTGCTCATTACTGGAGCGATAAAAAACAATAAATTCAAAAAGCAACATTACCAGAGACATCCGATTCGAACCGTCTTCTAATATTATAAAATTAATTTCTAATCTAAAATGGTGATGCAACCTGCAGTTGCATTGCCAACCAGTTGTTCTCTCCCTCTAAGAGTTAAACCACTCACATACTTCTTATATTTCCGTTTCTCCTTCCTTTTTATAAACTAACATGAGCCGAGTTTAAATACTAGCTCGATTTGCATGGCAGTTGCTGCCAACCTCAAATCACGAAACTCAAAAAAAGATCGGGTTCGAATCGGTGTGCTTCCTTTCATTGAGATCATGGAACGGGATTGGAAAAACAACACAAGGAGATCATAAAAATTTGGATCCGATTTTTTTAAATGTCTAACAATCGGCCCCCTTTTTCCAATCTCTCGTACCATTATCTCTTACAAATCAGTAAATTAATTTTAATCTATAATCACATGTTATACAATTTAACACAAAAATACATTTTATTCACAATCTTTATTGTAATAAACAAACTAATATTTTAATCTTAAAGAAACAAAGTCTTATTCTCTAAAAGAAATAATTTTCTACAAAATTCTAACAATTTTTCCTTTACCATGGGTTTGGTAAAAATGTCCGCTAAATTATTTTTGGTACCTATATATTTAATTTGGAAAACCTTGTCGTATATCAAATTCCTTAAAAAATGATAACGAACATCGATATGTTTTGTTCTACAATTTTCTACCGGTGACTTTGAAAAACTTATAGCAGCTTGATTATCACAAAACATTACATTTTCACTTAATTCCAAATTTAAACTTTTATTATCAATTATATTCTTTAGCCAAATGAATTCCTTAGCTGCTTCTGTTAAACTAACATACTCAGCTTCCATGGTCGACAGACTAATGGATTTTTGCTTGAAAGTTCGCGATGAAATTGGAGTTTCGTCTATAAAAGTTATGAACCCTCCCATTGACACTCGATCATCCCTATTTGTAGCAAAATCCGAGTCTGAATAACATCTTAGTTTTAATGATTTAACTTTTGAAAGTTCTAACTTGTATTCTTGAAATACCTCGTGAAATGACTCACTTCGTAATTGTGTGTTACCTCGCGCAACTAAGCGGGCCTTGTATCTAACAATTTTATTATTTTCATCATATTTAATGGTATAAACCCAACGGTTTTCTAAAATTTTTATATTATCCGGATGATCAACTAAATCCCAAACTTTACGCTCCATCATTACGTTAATTTCTTTATCCATTGCATCATGCCATTTAGATGCGTCTCTGGATCTTATCGCCTGTTTGTAACAATTAGGAATAGTTACTTCAACCATAAAAGCTTCTTGTTGCTCTGACAAATCTGAAAATCCCTGGGATTCAGTATTATCTTTTCTAAAATTAAATAAACTAGGATCATACTTAATATTATGCCTCTTACAGTATCTCTCTATTTCGTTAAAAGATTTTAATCGGGTTGCTTCCCCTTCTATACTATAATATACGTTAGATCCAGTTACTTTCCTACCTATATTTTGAATCCACTTAACCTCTGTACATGGGATGAAGTTATGATTATCGGAAGATACACCTGGCTTTTCAGATGTTGAGGGCGTTTCCGTACTTGTCTTTGAAACTAAACGACTCGTTAATGAATCTTTTACTCTATCAGAATCATCCTCATCATCATAATAATCAGGAAGGTTTAAATTATATCCAAGGTTACTATTAACTTTTTGTCTAAAATTAATTCCCCTCTTATTTTCATCGAATCTTACATTAATAGTCTCGACTAATTTATTTTCATCTATCAACCATATTCTATAACCCTTAGTACGTTGTGCGTATCCCATCATAATTCCCATTTTCGCACGCATATCGAATTTTTTTCTAATTTGTTTTGACACACCAGCGTATGCCAAACATCCAAAAGGTTTTAGATGCAATACCGATGGTTTTCTACCTGAATATTTTTCGAAAGGCGTTTTGTTACTGTCTTTGTGACAGATTCGATTCCACGCATAAGTGAAACAAAGTAATGCTTCTCCCCAAAACTTATGGGGAACTTCACTAGACTTAAGCAATGTTTTGATGCCATCTAGAGCGGTTAAATTGAATCTCTCCGCGACCCCATTCATTTCTGGCGTATATGAATTTGTTACCTCATGCTTTATACCCAGTTCTGTCAAGAAATTATCCATATCTTTATTACAAAATTCTAGTCCGCCATCAGTTCTAACTGCTATTACCTTTTTACTTAGAAAACGTTCTGCTCGTTTCTGAAATCTTATAAACGTATGAAATACGTCAGATTTATTTCGGATGGGAAATACAGTCACCTTTCTTGAATAATCGTCAATTATACTCAAGGAATATTTATTACCGCCTTGGCTTTCAGTTGGCATTGGACCACAGAGGTCCATATGCAACAATTCCAATGGACGTTTTGATCTTACGGCCCCCGTCTTTTTGAATGAAACTCTCTTGGACTTTGCTAATTTACACGGTATACAATGAGTCTTACCATTATCAGTTAAGCGTGGGAGACCTTTTACACTATCATTTTTACTAGTTTTTACCAAATAATCGTTATTAACATGACAAAAGCGTTGATGCCATATTTCTATTGATCCGTTTTTTGTTTTAGCGGTTACATAACTAAAAACTAATTTCTCTACTCTTTGGTATAATATAATGATCTGGCTTAAAAATACAAATGTTCATGGCGTGTCGCCGAGAACAATTTTATCCAGTCTTTATTAAAAACATTAATTTTACCTTTAGTACCCACAAAATGCGCACCTTTACTTTCTAATCTGGAACCGGATAATAAATTTCTCCTCAACTTAGGATTAAATAATACATCAGTCAAAGTTATTTCATGAAAACTCCCCTTATATTTTACCCGAAATCTAAGTGTACCGATTCCTTCTACGGGACAACTTTTATCCTCCGTTGCTAACGACATTTTCATGTTAGTTATCGGTTTAAGATCTAGAAATAAACTCTTGTCATTACAAAAATGACTCGTGGCAGCAGTATCTATTACCCAAACACCTTTATCAGAGTTTTCCTCAAATAAGATACAACTAGTTACGAGTGGTTTATCTAGTTCTAAAAGACTACATTCAGCTTCACAAAATCTTAAATTTATATTAAACTCTGTGTTAAAAGTTTCATTTACATTTGAAGGAGATTTTTGTAGAGACTTTTTCTCTTTACAGTTTACTTTAAGATGTCCGTACTTATTACATACATAACACGGACCTATAGTCTTAATAGATTGTTTAACATTTTTAATAGTTTTACAGTTAAATACCTTACCACTTTTCTTTTGGTAATCATTCTTGCCATTTGGATCTCCATGAGCTGCAGCCGTAGCACCAGGTAACGTCTTCGACTTCTTCGAAGTGAAACTGCTCAAGTAAGCATTCTCCGCTTTCTCCAAATCTTGTTTCATCAACTGAAGACGATTGGCTTCTAATATCAGCTCTGCTTCAATTTTGACAACTCTGAAGTCCTCTTCTTTCCATCTGTAGATTTGTTGCACGGTAGACTGGAATTCCTGAGGAAGCCACCTTATTAATTGAAATCCTATGTACAGGTCGTCCAATTTATGGCCTGCTTCTTGTAGTCTGGTTGCCGCTGTCTTTACACGAGATATGAAGATTCCAACATCTTCCCCTGGTTGGTATTTTGTTCCAAAAAATTGATCTAATAGTTGAATTACCCTTGCTCTTGTGACTGGTTCAAAGTGATCTTTTAATATCTTCCATGCCGCTACTCCGTCAGTTGTTTCCGTTATCAGATTTTTCAAATCTGAACTGATGTTAGTATAGATCAACGTATAACATCTATCCTTACGAAGTTGTAGATCTAATTTTTCCTTGTATGTTGCTTCTTCATCAGGTTGCTCTGGCTTGGTCTGTACTATAAACTGCCAGCAACCATAATGCATTAAGAGTACTTGCATATCATGCTTCCACGTGTTCCAGTTATTTGGAGTCAACACTGATATCTGGTTGTTAAATTCCATATCTGTTACTCGATTTAGCGTACTAGCAACAGAGTTCATAAAAAATAGTTCTAGACTGGAACAGTATTTAAATAGACAAAGTTCATGGCCTGGTTCAACTGCTTAGCCTGCCTCGACACAGTACATGGACTGGGCCCATAACCAAATTTGTTACACTTATTGGTAAGCCAATTTAAATTTTGCAAAGCTAGCAGTGAAATTTATGTGTCGAGGAGGCATGAAGACGAAAAACAGTTTCTTAAAATTGGCCTTTAATAATCAATCATAAAGTCACTCTGCTCATTACTGGAGCGATAAAAAACAATAAATTCAAAAAGCAACATTACCAGAGACATCCGATTCGAACCGTCTTCTAATATTATAAAATTAATTTCTAATCTAAAATGGTGATGCAACCTGCAGTTGCATTGCCAACCAGTTGTTCTCTCCCTCTAAGAGTTAAACCACTCACATACTTCTTATATTTCCGTTTCTCCTTCCTTTTTATAAACTAACATGAGCCGAGTTTAAATACTAGCTCGATTTGCATGGCAGTTGCTGCCAACCTCAAATCACGAAACTCAAAAAGATCGGGTTCGAATCGGTGTGCTTACTTTCATTGAGATCATGGAACGGGATTGGAAAAACAACACAAGGAGATCATAAAAATTTGGATCCGATTTTTTTAAATGTCTAACAAAACCGTTCTATAAAAGTAATCAATAAATTTTTAACATTAATCACTGGTTACACAAAAAATCATGCAGGTTCTTTTTATGAACATCAAAATCTAAGATTTCAACTTAGAAATGTTTGAAAAAGTTAATTTCATACGAAAATAATATAAGTCACAGCTAAATACAGATTTTATAGATAAAACTCTACCCCACCCCCCAGATAGAAAAATAGGTGCTAATTTGATATCGGGGGTAATAACGCCCAGTTGTTTATGTTCGCTAAGATGGGCGATAACATTACAATATGATTACCTTGATATTTTTATCGTCTGTCGATGTCGTTGCCTTGGCGATAACGTATATTAGAAATAACTTTAATTCGTTTTTTCCCGCTGTAACCCTGTTAATTTCAGACGATTTTTTAAAAAAATTTAACCATTTTCAGTGTATTTTTTCTCTAGTTTGCGTCTTCTATTTAATTATGTGCTAGTTTCGAATATGGATATTTCTAAAATGAGTGAGAACTAGAGTATTTTTTTCTAAAAAAATAAGTGTTTTGCTTTTAATTATCGGTATAAATCGTTTATTTTCGTTTCAAAAATATTTTTTTTACGTTCTTTGTTCGATAAAATTCGTTGAAGGATTATTACTATGTGTAATAATCATATAATATTCGTTATTTATAATTGTCTCTCAAGCATTTATTTATAAATAATTATTACACGTTTTGTTTTTTATTTATAATTATTGTTATTTATTTATAATTATTATCTTATTCATTTGTAATTATTATCTTATTTATTTATAACTATTTCTGTTTTTTATTTATAGCTATTATTTATTTATAATTATGTAATACGAGTAATCTTACGCATTATTTTTATTTCTTTTACAATTCGACGATTTTTCCTTTTTACAATTACTATTTAATTATATTATATGATTATTATTTCTAATAACTGTTATAAAATCGTACTATATGAATATTATCTATAATTACGATAAAATAATAGTATAAGTTGTTGTATGCTGCTTATAATACTTTTATTAGTACATGTTACTTTTTATTACATAATATTATTATTCATTACTTATTGATTGATCTAGGTTATTCTCAATATCTTCCTATATCCTTTATTTGAAATACATTTCCATGAATTTCAAAACAATTCTTTAAAATTATTGTGTATCATTAAATTACCGCTAGACCGCCATATTGGATTCCATTCCCGCAACAAGAAGCGCTGTTTGGCGCTATTACCCCCGATATCAAATTAGTTCCGAAAAATATTTTTACTTACGTTTAGAACAGTATTTTTTTCTTAATATCTATAGCCATATAAGTTTAGAGAATCACAAAATCTCAAAGAAAATCTGTTTCTTAGAATTTTATTTATGCCAAAAAACTTGCGTTTCATGTGATACAACCAAACCTCAGTAAATGTACTTCCTAATCTGTTCTCAAATCTTAGTTAATGAGGTTTTAAAATAAGCTTAAATTTTCGATTTGTAACCGACGTTTGTGATCGCTCAAACATAAGGATAACTTTTAATTTTTATATATTAATATATAAATGGAGAATATATTTTTCAATATTATACAACTCTGTTGGTTTTAAAACAGACATACGTTAAAAATGAAAGTAAACGGGATCAAATTAAACTATTTTTAGCAAAAGTAGTATAAAAGTATCAAACTTTCAATCGATATCAAACTTTTTTTGTAGAAAACACACACATATTATAAAAGGAAGAATTTTACTCCTGGTTTAGTATTACTTTTACAAAGCTTTCAATGCATATTTCGGAAAAGTTGTTTTACAAATAGTGTGCGTATTTTTGTTTAATATATTGATAAAAATATTTTTGCATTAAGTATTAGTTAAAATCGTTCGCGTTCAAAGAAATTTATGGAAGAAATTTTGGTAAGACTTTTAAAGAATAAGTTGATCTTAATGTCTTTGAAAATTAAAAAAAATACAAAACAAACAATTTACTTTATAAACATTGATATCTACACAATCAGAAACACCAATAAATTCAGTCACAAATAAATTTTCTTTACCAATTATAACTTGATCATTGCTTAAACGTCACTCAAAAAAGCCAATTTAATTTTTACGCAATAACTGACGAATCAATTTAGCATTATTTCATAAAGAAATTTAAAATTATGTTTGCAATTATCTGCGAAAAAATTACGTTTGATGCAATGAAACTTAAAAAAGGCTTGTTACAACTGCATTAAAAGTTTATCTGAAAACATATTGTTCGATATAAAGTTCGCAATCGAGAATAAAAATTCTATTTTTAAGATTCAAAGTGTTTAAAATCATAACAACACGAAATATAAACATTGAAACCACATTTGAACTTACCGCCATTTTTCCAGGTTCAAAGCAAGACGTGAAAAACCTCATCTATTTCGTTGAATCACATTATCAAAAATGATGTCGCGAAACGACTGAGGCCTTAGGGTTGTGCTCCCGACTAAATCGAAAAGGTCCTTAGGTCACGAACAAGGTCTAGGCGATGTCTTTTTTTTGTCTGCCATATTTAGTAGCTTCGATTTCACCTTGGTAAGGTTGAAAACGGGAATGACTTGAAAAAATAAACAAAAAGTAACGCTGGTCGCAAACCAGTGAACGAAATTGACTTTTCGGGTAGAAAACAGGTCTCTTAGAGTACGTTCATTCAGTGTTATGATTCACAAATGGGTATACGGCACAGCGCATGTTTGATGCTCATGTTATTCTACGTAACGGCCAGCGCACGCATACATTTCTGACCGTGAATTACCTATATAAAGTGAGGTTGGACGTCTTGGAATTCGAGGTGTATCTATTTGGGTACAAACGTGAGGTAGAAAATGTGTGCCTCGCTGAAGATGGTTTCGCTTCCGGGTTTTGTTTTCTGCTTCATGTTGTTAAAGACTTGTTGGGGCAGTGAACCTACAACCACGGTTACCACTGAAGCGGGTAAGTGGTTATTATTTTTTTGACCGTTCATCTTTGTTTATATGTGAATGAGAGAATAGATTTCCCTAAATGTCTTGAAAGGGGGTGGGGGATATTTATATTAATCTTAGAAACTAATTTTTTTTGTACGTATTTGTTAAGTAAGCTGTCTAACTACCACTGTCTTGATGTAGCTGTAATGTATTAAAAATGTAGAGATCATTAAATTGTAATTAATTGAGATCATTAAATGAATAGCCCCTTCATAAGGGGAGGTAGGCGTAACATATAAGGTGACTGATATTTCTACTCTCATTTTGAAGTGTAGTAAAAAAAACCCTAGTTAAAATCCGTGTGTGTTCTTGAGTTTATTAAATCTACATTTTTTTTTTTTTTTAGTTCACCCCACTTCTTTCTTGAGATAATTTATTTATATTTCTTACGGAGAACAAGTTATTTAAAGTAAACTATAAAAATTGAAGATCGCAGTGTTTTGAATTTCAAAAAAAATCGCCGGTTTGTCTCTGTCGAGTATTTTTAAAGAACTCCTTGTTGCACATTAAGCTTGAGTAACTAGTTTTTAGCGAGATTCCTTCTTGTTAATAAAAAAAAAACAATGAGCCGCAGGTTCGATACTGTATTTTGCCAAAAAAATTCATGCGTGTAATTACTATAGGCCAAGTGGAACTGGTCGTCACGTGTCCAAAGAAATGAAGAGTAGGGTGGGGAATCCCTCTTTTTCAATTAATCTAAAACTACGGCTCTTCTAGACACTCCCTTTAAATGAAATGAATGGGTTTTGACACAGGAGATTGAGCTGTTAATCTTTAAAGGTTTAGGGATATAGCTGCAAAGGACTTGAAGTGGGCTTAATAACTCCTCACTTGTCATGTTATGCGAAATTATGACTATGAAATACAAGTGCATTCTGAACATTACAATACTTGTAGAGATGGATTTTCGTATTCTATGCGAATATATTGACAGAGAATTCAAACATGGAAGTCTAGCTACAGTTTTGATGGATGCACACGCATTGTGAAGACTAATTTACTAATGGAAAGCTAAAATGGCTTGTATCATTAACCTTCTATTAATAAATTTAATCTATTCGAACGTGACTTCATGTAATGCAAATAATTGACTTAAAACCTTTCGTTTCAGTTACTCGACCTTTTGAATGTCCAGGAACATGTATAGAAGAACACGACTGTATAGGATTCTTGAACGATACTGAATGTGCAAATGATCTGGTATGTTGCATTGAATATAAAACTGCATCATCCACAGAATATTCTGATTGGGGCTTCACAACTTTAAGTACTACCGAGGCCGATCCGGTAACTGAATACGTACAATTCTTGCCTGAGGAAGGTCAGAATGCACAGAGTGTATCATTTGTAGATTCTGAAAGTGAAGATTCGAAGTATACGCACGATTTCTCTGACGAATCCGAAGTCTCGGAACCTGATGAATCTGAGCTTTCCACTTGTCCCGGTGCCTGTCTTCCCAATAAACTTGTATCTGAATGCGATTATGTACTTCAAGTTCCAGGAATATGTGCACCCGAGACGACTTGCTGTGTTACAAAAGAATATGCATACGTAGCAAGTGCTGAATACAGTTATGAATTGGCTGGTGATGCAGGCGATATTGAGAAGCAAGATCCATTCTTTTCTAGCCATTACGAGTGTCCAGGTACTTGTGTAGGTCCCTCGGATCCAATAATCTGTGAAGAATATTGGCCGGGACTTTCTTGCGCTTTAGATGAGAAGTGCTGCGTAAAATTCGAGTATACACCCGAATTTGCTGAGAGTCTATTCAGGTATGAGATGGAAAATGAAAATCTCGTGAAACGAGCTGTGCCGGATGGTTCTTGTCCAGGCACTTGTGTGCATCCTTCCCATTCGATGTTCTGTGAACAAATCTTGCCTCAATTTGCTTGTCCTCTGAATGCAAAATGCTGCATAAAGCGGTCACCTGAAAGGGAGTATCCAGCTAAATCTTCTGTGGAATGTACAGGGCAATGTCTACCACAAAACATGCTTGGATACTGTTTTCCACCAAACGAATTAATATTAGGAGTAACCACTTGCAAGCTTGGAACAACTTGTTGCATGGTTAGATCACTGCAGTCTTCTGTTCAACCCCCTTCTCTACATAGAATGCAATTTCCAAATGCTCCTGATCCAATTACAAGCCCCGAAATGCGACAGATGGTCTTGGGACACCTGGCTGTTGATGACGCGGGAACTATATTCAAAGTTGATACTAATGGTCAAGCATATCCTATTCCTAGATTAAATGGAGTGGATCCTGCGAAAATGAAATTGAAAAAGTTGATAGCATACCCACGTAAAGACGGTGAAATGGCAATATTCTCGGATTTCAGAGGTGCTCTGTATCAACAGTTCTACCCTCGCTTCGCCCATCGTACCGCTGAAGTTCCCAAAACTTCAACTGTTCAAAAACCAGAAGAACAACTCGAAGAGGAATCTAAGTTAGCAGCAGAATCTGCAGAAGTTTCGGAGAATATGGAAGATATTGTAATTCCAGATGACGATGATGAGCCACCTGTCGAAACTAATACTCCTATAGTTTATGATGGAAAGGCTTCTAGACCTGCCTGTCCAGGTTCTTGTATGTCGTACTTCCTAAGATTTACTTGCTTCAGAGGATATGCTACTTATGATGGATTCACTTGTCCAGGGAAATCGGTATGCTGTGCTCGATTGAAGGACATTGAAGATCATGAGGAATATTTGAAGTCTCTCTCGCCATATTTTAAAGAACCTAGTAAGTAATTTTCTAAATATATTGTCCTGTGCAACAGCTTCAAGTTTTCTAAAGTGATGTATTACTCGAATCTTTTTGTACTCTGCAGAGACTTCTGTCGAGAAGATGCTCCACGGATGCGGAATCAAAGGCAGGCGAGATACTCCACGTGTAATAGGCGGTAAAGAAGCTTTGCCTGGAGAATGGTGCTGGCAGGTAATTCTTAAACTCTTATTTAAAGCCGTTAAATTTTATACAACTAAATCTGAAATTAATGTTATGCATTTTCCTAGGTGGCAGTTATAAATGTTCAAAACCAATACATATGTGGAGGAGCTTTAATAGGAGACTCGTGGGTCCTAACTGCTGCTCACTGCGTGGTCGGGTAAGAAATTTTAATTAGTTTATGACGGGGCGATCGTATACACATGTTGAATATTAACTTAAGTATTCTGAGTATACCGGTAACTTATCGTGACGATACAAATAACATGAGGAGTCTGAATCCGCTGTCGAAGGCAAAAAAGAACGGATTTGTATGACTAGGAGTAAAAACTACCTTGGCACTAAGATTCGCTATAATTTTATTAAGGCTGTTTTCGCCATATGTACGAGAGCGTAAACTTGACGCGGAGCACATTTTCGGGCAGAAAAATGCCTCAATTTTTATAAAAGTCTGACATTGTAACTCGTGTATTTGTTTATAATATAGTGGGTTTTTAAAACTTAAAACTATTTCATGAATTTTCCCTTTTAACATGCAAAAGGATGGCTCGTTTAACAGGGGGAAAATTGCGAAACTCTTTTATAAAATGAAATGTGTCTACTCGGATACAAACGAGTAGTTTACTAAAAGGGATTCTCTAAAGGATAGTGAAGCTATAATATAAAGCTAGAGTCCCTTTATATAAAAATATTCGCTCTATTCTTTAACATTAGCAGAGGACAACCTTGAAGTATGCATTAATGCAGAAATTTTAGCAGTTTGACTCTTTTAAAAAAATGGAGTTTGTATTAAAGGGCTTTGTAATGTATCAATCCATGTTCTTTCGAATTTAAGTCGCCAATGATTACGGTAAACGTACATTTTATGTCAATTTCTCGATACTCGAATTATTAATGTTGATGGAAGTCTGAAGAATGCATATTTTGTGGTATAAAGATGCCAAAAGTTGCCAGATTTCGTATCCAAAGTGCCAGATTTGGTTGAAACTGTCGTGTTAGAGTAATAGATTTCATTGGAATTTTAACTAGACTGAAGATTGCTCAACATGGCTAAAATTGTCATTGAATGTCGTCTATGACGTAAGAGCTTGTATTGATTAATCTGTAAACCTCTTGCTTGCAGACCAACTAACGAGAACCAAGCAATTTTCGTACGAGTTGGTGTAACGGACTTGAAAAGCCCAGAGGACAATAACAAAGGACAAACTGTTCGTGTCATGTCAACTTTCATTCATCACAACTTTAACACCGTTAATCTTGACAACAATATTGCTCTCCTACGCCTTCAAAAACCAGTTGAACTGAATAAGAATGTATGCGTCGTATGCCTCCCAACAAGTGGTAAGATGCCGCAGGAAAACGTAAAGTGTACAGTAACTGGCTATGGCTTCATATCAATAGGTACGTAAATTAAAGTGTATAATAATCCCATCAACTATATAATATTACCGTAAAGGGGAAATCTAAATGTCTGTCTTTCAGATGGAGATATGTCTCTAAAAGTAAACGAAGCCCAAGTCCCAATAATCGATGACACTGACTGCATGGCTAATGTGACGGAAGCCTTGGCTAATCCGTTTATTCTTCCTGCAAGCAGCTTCTGTGCTGGAGGTCAAGGTCAACAAGATGCATGCCAGGTAACGTATTGTTTAGTTCTCGAATAGACTCTAATTCTTCAAAATGAGGTGAGCATAGGTTTCGGATATGAAGTGGGCAATGATTTCTAATAGTACTGAAGATTTCTTTCGATTAGGGGCACGTATAAATATCTAATATCTTCCTTCATTTTAAGGGTGTTTAGCACGCTTAAAGTCATTTGCTAACAAGTCTGTAGAATATTTTTTAAGTTTTTTTATTGGGATTTAATTTTAAAAAGCTTATTTTTAAGCCAAAATCTTTATGTGTAGTTGATGGTGTGTGGGTGGAATACTGTGTGTGTATGTAATCTTTCTAGTTCTGGTAATCGAAACAAGGGCATTCGTAGAGTATCTAATGGACATAGTCTTGTTGAATTAATTCTAATTCATAAAGAACTGGTATTTAACGCAGTAAACTTCTATCGTAAACAGATGTGTTTAATATTTCTCTTGCTTTAGGGTGACGCTGGTGGTCCTCTTGTCTGTGAGATAGGAGGTTTCCATGAACTGGTGGGTCTTGTATCCTGGAGTCTTGGGTGTGGCAGAGAAGATGTACCTAGTATCTATATCAAAGTTCCTACATTCATGGGATGGATAAATCAAATCATTAGTTCAAGTTCATTTCTGATGTCTCTAAGTTAATCTTGACTACTCGTGCAATCTTTCTAGAAATGCTGGCATTTCAAATGACATTAAATAAAGTGACTTTACCTCCACTTTGTCTCGCTTGTATTTATTTCTTACTTGGTATTTAATATTGCGACCTCTCTGATTCCAGAACAATTCCCTTAAATTAGAATAACAAGACTTTGACTAGTTTCCATATACACACGCTTAAAATCCTGATCTGCTTTGGCCTCGTCTAAATCTTTTTCTGATTAATTGTAGAAACTACTCTTTAGTTAAGAGATTAAAAATATGACTAAATGAGCACTTTATAGCTATATCTATACGTAGTATATTCATCACTGGAGCTGCTTTTCGCGTTTCCATGCAGTCTTGTAAAGTAAATGCAGTGTGATCGTAACTATAGGAAAGGTCTAGATACTATATATAAATCTATAGTTTAGCTTAAGAAAGCGGGTTGAAAATCTGTATCTGTAGGAGGAAAAATAGTTCCATGAATTTAAATTTAAACTATCCAAATCATTCATTAATTGTATCTGGCTTAAGCACGGGTTTTATGTGAGAAATGCATATTTTGTCCAGGTTATTTTCACTGTTGATAATCTCTTGATGGCAGCATTATAGTTAAGATGATCCGTTAAATTGACTCGGTTTGCTTAGCCGGGATACGTAGCATAAAAGTTCAATAACGGCATCATTAAAATTCGAGTATGTTATGCAAGTAGAGTAATTCAAAACTGTTTCTCGGAAAGCACTAGCGTCAAATTTCTGCAGATTAAACTTGAGGCTCTCAAATTTCTTCGACACTTTCATGGAAATTTGACTAGTGAAAATAAAACTAGATTTTATCGTAGTCTCTTGATCATCTCGGTTAGATAATTGATCTATAGATCAGTACGATTTCTCTACTCAAATCTAATTTTAATGTTCGTTTAAGCTTCAATTTTATGACCTCTTTACCTATCGAATGACGCAAGGCCTCTCCTCATTACGTAGGTAATTTGTCTATTGTACTTAATATAGCTATCTAACTAAATTTTTATTACAATGTAAACGAAGCGAATAATATTTACCGTTGCGATTCGGCCTTTGCTATGCAACTCTTGTACATTTTGTATACCATTGAGGTTTTAACGAAATCTTAGTTCTTAGAATTTTTTTTAGTATTCGTATATATGCGAGAAGCTCGCACTTCCTCGCACACTGTAAATACTTTCCATTTATAATACACTTAATGTTTCAGTGTGAAGACATTAAAGTATGTTAAATATTTTAACAAAGTTACTAATATAAATTTTGGAGAGAATTTCTTTTTAGGGGAAAAATTATGCTTAACAAAGACTATCTTTACTTCATCGATGCTTTGATATATTCTAATCGAATTTTTTTAGGGGATAAAATAGAGGGGGGGGGGACGAGCAAGTGTACGAAAAATTTGAATCTTAATCGGATGCTGAAATCGGGAGAGTTTGGTAACTCTAGCGAACTAACTCGTATACTCTGTGCTCATGATAATTTAATACACGTTGTATTGAAGTATAGTGTAGAATTTCCACGCTATAAGGATTTTTGAAATCCATCTCCATTTTTACCAGCTATAGAAATGCTGAATGTATACATTTCATTCTTAAAGTATATCTGGAAAGAATGTCCGTGTCTTTAAAGTGGTAAATAAGCTACATTCATTTGAGAAGTCTCGGCAGTCTATCATAAGGCCGTGTAGATAATTGAATATGGATTTCTCTCTGAATAGTTTATATTCTTTAGAGTTCTAGCAAGGCAATCGAAAGTATGTTTTTTATGCGTAATCTTTCACTATACAAATTAAAATTATGGGAAAATTAATAAAAGTAGTCGCATGTGAATGGATTGGGTAGATAATTTTAAAATTCGATCTTGAACTCTAAGCTAATTCCGTAGTAACGTAAAGCTTGGGCTCGGAACTAAAATTGTCTCGTTAAGACTCCTAAATTAATGTTAAATAGTATTTAAATAAAGTGTATTTATCCTCGGTGTGTTAATCTAAATTGTAGTATAGGTATATACATTTTTTTTTTAAATCTGTTAATCATTTAGGGCTCCTTTTATTAATATTCTATTAGTAGTAATGGTTATTCTTTCACTTTACCCTATGTCAGAGATGGGGATTAAGTCGATCGCGATCGACCGGTGGACCGCTTTTGTTAAGGCCAAAGACGCGCATACTAAAAGAAACCTATTTATGGAACACTAACGCCAGCTAAATTAGAGAATCTGCTCTTGACAATCGATGAGACTGTTTTCTTCAGTAAGCGATTTGATAAATGTGTATTGGCCTGGTGTAGTAGTTAGGAGAGGGGGTGACAGCTCGGATGTCGTCCACGTCACTTGACCAGGATTCAAAATCACGTGTTCCGTCGCGAAAAGCCCTCGTGTGTGTAGCGGAGAACAGTGATATTAATATTCACTCACTCGATAAATGTGTAGACGACACATATCTTCAATGGAAGCGGACGATGATTCTTAACGCATTCATTGCGTAGAGGAGAAAAAAGCAATCACTGCGATCCCAGCCGTGAAATGAATTCTTCATCACACGCCAATTGTAGAGAAGAATAAATGTTGATGATCTGCTCTTCCCGCAACAGCACGGATTTGGCTATTGAGACATCATTTCTCACCTCACATTTCCAAAGGATTGGGTTCTCGATTTTGTCATGTCCTGCGATGGTTCAGGAATCGGTAGCGAACAAATGTAAGTACATACGTCAGATTCATGTATGTTCTCTGCTCACCAAATTGAATACACCAACGCTCCAATGTCCATCAGTCACTCATGGTGTTCAAGCATTCAACCTGACGATTTTGAGTTGCTTGTGTCTTTATAGTAAAATTAGTAATCTATCGCATTTTAAGAGGGGTACAATGTCGAAAACAAGCGTAAAGAAAATTAAACATATAATTTTAATACAGAATAGCCCCACCTACGGTATTGAGTCAACCGCAACACTTAAAAAATAAAATATATTAGAAGTAGCCCGTACCCTGGAAACCTATGAATAAGAATTCAAAATTTAGATAATTTTTTACTTTTCTTTTTGTCATTAAAATGTTTATTTCCAATTTATGTAAATGCATTAAGATTTCTGAAGGTTTTGATATTTTATTAGTCATGAGAGTAAAATAAAAATATAAACTTGAAATCAAAAAGGAAATATTATTCGAGAATGACTTCGTTTGTTTAAAATAATTGAAGTATTTTATCAAAATATTTGAATGAATGTAAAAGTAAAAAATGCACACATAATCTTAAATTTAGGAAATGGGTCATCTAGCATAAGATTTGGTTAACATTAGAACGTCCGGGGGGATTTCGATTACTCTTAAACCTTCAATGGTGTCGTTTCAACACCGTGATATAAAACACATGACGTAATTGTAATAACTAAATACTTGCAGGTCTACTGTTCAGTAGGGTTTCGTTTTAAAACTTTTTAATATTTCATGTAATTATTATGTATATGACTCTTTATATCATAAACTGACGTTGGCATTGTTTTGCGAAGATCGTTGAACCACTGCTTTGTCGCGGAACATTTCAAGTCACAAATCTGCCAGGAACATTACTATTATGCGGTATCCATTTTGTGACATCCCCATCAAGATTTACTGGAATATTATCAATTTTATCTGCACTTTCTTCAGATTCTTCGCAATTACTTTAAACCAATCTTGTGTTTTCTTTGGAACAAGGTAGCTCACCACCATTCGATTCCTTCTCAGGAAGCTCTCACAGCATATTAGCAATTTCATTAGGGCTTAAACCTTTTCTACGAGTCATCGTTTCAGGGTGCATAAGGTTCGAAAGTTGAATGAAATTTTTTATCAGCAGATAAGCAAATGCTATGTGACGAAACACTTAAACACAACGACTTGAGTATAACTGAGTCATTTCCGCTGTGAACCCAATAACACTGCATTCAAGGTCAAATAAATGTGTGGGGTATTACTTCCAGAATTATAGTATCTATATATACTTCGTGAACTCTCTTGTGGCCGCGATAGCCTAGTGGTCAAGGTATTGGATCGTGGCTGGCTGGTCTTACTCTCCTTGCGCGCACACACACACTACAGCTATTATATCAATAATATATATTTTTAAAAAATCCACCTGTGAGAAGAATGGATGCTTCAGCTAGTAATACTACTTACAAAAGGAATTCGCTTTCCCCCCCATGATTTCTTTATTTATGATAAAATATAAAAATACTTTTATATTTTTTTACTTGACGTATTCCTTCAGTTAAAATATGTGGCCGCGGTAGCCAAGTGGTCTAGGTATCGAACTCGTGGCTGGTGTGTCAGGAGTTCGAGTCCAGTACCACTAAATACCCACCGTGTAGGGGAAGGATGCACGTTAAATCTGTCAAGAGCTCAAACGTCCTCCCATTGGTGTGGTGTGGTAGTTAGGAGAGGGGGTGTCATCTTCGTCAATTGACCATGGTTCAAAATTACGAGGTCAGTCGCCAAAAGCCCTCGTGTAACTGAACAGTGCGACGTTAATATTCAGTTAGTCACTCGTGACCTCTCCTTTGCTGAACGACAACTATTTATAATGATAAATTGCCTTGGTATCGAAACTACACCAGCGGACGTTGTAGATATATTTAGCTGTAAAATCTCTCCTTTAAACCTAAAACCCCAAAACTTTTTTTGTGCAATTAATATAGAAAATGATTGAAAGTCACGAAAATTTTTCAAATTCCCTTAAAAAATGCTGAAAGGGAAACAAACTAAACAGGCACCAGTGTCCAATAGACACGAACGGACATTTTCTAGTGTTAAAAACAGCATTAATTTTTCTGTAATTGTGTAACAACAAAAGTTGGGAAATTTGACGTACGAAGTAATGTTGCACGCCATGTTTGTTTTAGCTGTATTTTAAAGTTTGTTACTTTTTGATTTAAATTAATCTTTAAAGGGAATCCGGTGTTTCTTTGTTGGGTGGAAACTTCCCACTTTAATGGATGTAACAACTTCAAAATGGCGAATTTATAATTTATATCAAGAAGATATCAGAGTAAATAAAATTTAAAGCCAAAAAATATTTTTATCTTAAGTCCTATTTAAAAATTCTACTTTATGTGTCATAAATTATACAAAAAATTTTGAAACTTTTTTCTAATAGTTACTGTGCTTACTGTGTTTTTTGACACAGTACTATTCACATATTTTTATTTTATTTATACACGTACTATTAAAGTATATTATTGCTTTTATTGAGATTTCTTAGTTCGAGTTAAATCATAACTTAACAGAGTAAACTGTTCTTTCATCATAAACTAGAAGGGAATGCTTTGTATTCTTAATGTAGGAATGGTAAGTGCAATAAAAGGGTATATGACGTTTTCGCTAAACGCTATTGTTTACCGGACTTTTTCAAGAAACGAAATAGGTATTTGGAATAAAACTGTGAAGCATTTTCTATCTCGTGAGAAAATGAAAGAGGAAGAAACATATTTTCTCTAACGCCCATTTGGTAATCTTTCGAGAACTGAGTGAGTGAATGTAATGCGCGATGTTTAAAAGAAAGCGAAAATATCTGAAATCACCAGATGCTATTGACTGCTTTGCTTTAGAAAACTTCATGTATTGACTCGTTATCTAGATCTTGAAAAGTTTCTTGGATGGGAAGTTATGTGTCTTTTGTACTTTTCTTGTTTTGTATAATCGAATCATTTGTAAACTTTTACTTGTATCTTTAGGGGTAAGTCTTGGAAATAGATTTTCTGAAATGAAAATGGGGTATTCTGTTTTAATTTTCTTCAAGATTTATGCATTCTATAGTGCTAAAACATAATAAAAGGGTAAAAATTATCTAAGTTGTTTAATCAAAATAGCTACTTCATCAGAATGAGCAATTGACTATGATTTGAATAATAATGAACTATAATGGAGTTTTAGCATTTAACACCATTATTAATGTTTGAATACGCATAAAGTTACGAAACATTTTTCTATGATCATATCATTGTCAATGTACAGTTTTCCTATCTTTTCAATAACACAACTGAATCTAATAACATACTTAAATAATTTACTATTATTTATTTTTGGTAATAAAGGTGTTCTGTTGAAGTAGAAATATCAAAGATAAAAAAACATCTACAATAGGACATTAAATGGTACTGTGGTGTGTGATTATGTTTTAATATTTTCCCTCTTCCATATTGAAAAGTACCAATAAAAGGGAGAATTTTCAAGAATAAATTTCAAATTTGCCGTTTAAATGAACCAATTGCACTTTAAGTAAGTTGAAAGAAGAATAATGGCATTTTTAAATATATATATATAGTGTTACACACAGTCCTTAAAAATTATAAGACCCGAAAACTTGAAACTGTTTAGAAAGTGAATGAAATAATTCTAAAAAATAGTAAATTCTAAATAAAAAAAAATAAAATTTAATAATTTCGTATCAGAACAAAAAAGATTATTATAAAATTTAGAAATGTAAATTTATGAAATTAATTTTGAAAAAAAAAATACCAGCAATATAACAAAAAAAAATACCGAAAGAAGCTGCTTTAGAATCATAACATCACAAAGGGAAATATAAAGTTATAACAAACATAACAAGATGTTGCTTCATCATTTTTCTGAACTTCAAAACGTACGATTAGGAGCATAGCATAGAATTTCTTTCGTTAAATCTAAAGATGAGAGATTCTCTTTAGCCATCAAGGAATTTTTAATTTAATCAATTTCAAAAAGTCACGCACGCATACATTTATATTTTTATCGCAGTCTTCCTGTAAGTTTCTACTCGTCTGTAGGAACTTGTAGGTCCACAGTTCTTGATCATAATAAACTATTGTATTTCAGTCCTAGATCGATTTTTGGCAACAATTTATAATTTCGAATCACAACTAAATGAAAAAACGTTATTTGAGCAAATATCTATCTTACCAAACGCTTATTTATCACTTCGTGAGGTATTTGAGAACAATTTCAATTTAATGTATCTCTTCCTTTATTCTTTGGGAGTAGTATTCAAACTACGACTTTTGAATCGAGTTTACTGGTCACGGAGCTTGGTACTTTAACCCCCACAACTCTATATTGCATCTCTCTTTAAAAGAGTGGATGTTTAAATCTACGTATGAAAACATAATGAACCATGAGAATTTTTTTGTTCCAAGTTTTAATCTGAAAATAAAGCAATAAATGAAGTGCCTTTTGCTGTTTTGGAATATAAGTACAGTTGAACCTGTTTTTGTGCAGTAGATAGGGACCGCATAAAAAAAATCGCACAAATAATATTCAAGAATTTCATAATTTCTTACATATAACAAACTAATTCGTGGAAGTACTACAAAAAACTTTTTTTATGCGGTGGATAGGGACCGCATGAACAAAGTTGCATTGATAAAATATGCCAATTTTATTTACGAAATTTATGTAAGAGTACTTCAATAACAAAATAAATAATTAAGTATTACACATGGAAACATTTTAAAAATATATAATTTCTCATTGTATATAAGGATAAGTCTTTAAAATGCACATACACAATTCATCTCTATTCTTCGTAATCCATAGTTCTGTAATGAGTAATTTCAAAATCGCTTTCGTCACTTGAAGGTGCAACTTAAATTGATTTATTTTTTGGCAACATAAAGTAAGAGAAACTTTTGTGACGAAGGACGGGTGGTCAGTTGCTTTTAAATGTTACGATAACTAGCTGTATATGATTGAAGCCCTTTTTGGAATTTTATACTCTTTTCTTAACTGGTATCTATTTTAAGGAAATGCTTTTCTAATTTGTTGGAAAGCTAGATCCCTGCAATTTTTATCCGCTCTCAAAGAATCTGACTTCTTGTTCGTCTTCATAATTTATCAAATTATTGATAATGACACAGTCATTGAAAGTTTCCTCTACAATCAAGTGCGGGCTGCTGGAGCGCCGAGAGAAAGCAACTGAATGCGCATTGTCAAGAGTCTGTTTATAACAAATGAATAGAGCGTCTTGAAGTGTCTACATTTCAGTGGTGTAACGTAGATCCCTGCATCACGGGGGGGGCAGGACCCTAGAGGCCCAAGGCCTGACTTACACTAAATACGTATTTACCCAATTTATGAAATATTAAAGGCAAAACCTGACTTTCAGGGGGTCCTAACATTCTCAATTACACCACTGGTAAATAGATAGAAAACAGTACAGTGGAACCAAAGCCATTGAGTCCTGTCACGGGGGCAGGACTCTAGGAGCCCAAGGCTTGACTAACTCTAAATACGTATTTACCCAATTTATAAAATATTAAAGGCGAAACCTGACTTTCAGAGGGGAGGTGGGTCCCAACATTCTCCGTTACGCCACTAGTAAATAGATAGAAAACATTACAGTGGCGCCAAAGCCATTGAAATTCATACACCGCATAAAAAAAAATATCGCACAAAAAGGAAATCGCATAAAAAAGACCGCACAAAAACAGGTTCGACTGTATAATGTTATTAGAAAAGAAAATTATAATCTAGCATATTTAAAAATAAGATTTTTTAAGAGAACGCTTAATTAAAATAGAAAGATTATACAAAATAAAAATTTATTCCAAAATTCACAGCCAACAAAGAAATTAAGGAACCCCTTATTTTGCCGGAAACAAAGGATAAACCTCCGAATTTTCATCATTTTCGTCAAATGCCGCTACCGGCTGGCAAACAAAATTCCCCAAATTCACCTCCCAAGTTTCAAAACCAACTTGCCTCCATTTTCTTTCTATTAAGTGAAATATAATAACATTTTGGTACTTATAAATATTTGGGATGAATGTGTTAAATTTTTTCAGGAAAAAAGGCATTTTATCAAAACTTGCAATTCATGAGTGAAAACACGAAATGATATCTTATTTTGGTGGTTGAATTCGATGACGATTACAATTCCTTTTCCTGTGTTCGTAAGGGAACATGGTTTAAATCCCCAAGATTGAGTATTTTAACAAGCCTCTGATGTTTTTACATTTTGAGAGAGTAAATGACTTTAGTAAAATAATGCAAATGTCGTTTTTTGAAGCAATCATTGAACTATTGTTGACTGGAACAAAAACACGCGTAAAGTTTCTGTGGATTCTTTGGTTAAATTTCAGAAAAACACAAACAAACGCTCAAAATAATAGGAATTCGTCAGAATGTTGAAGTCGATGAAAGTTTAATTGCAAAGTGAAAGCGTTAACAATGATTATTAGGTAAAACTTGCTGTGAGACAAACATTTTCTTTTGTTGTTATTGAATATCTAAGCCGAAATCAATATATCAGATACCAATACGGAAAACATTGAAGAAGAAACTACTATATATATTCGAATTTGTGGAACTATATTCAACAACAAAACTTGAAAATGGGCTTATCACTTTAAAGGGAACTACAAGTGCAATCTTGTAGACTCTGAAACTGGAGCACATACGTAAAAGAAATCGAGAAACTGAAGAGGAGCTCCAAACGGCGCATCAGTAAACGGAGCAATGTGAGAGTTTAGAGAGTTACCTCAATGCATTTATGCAGAGAGAGAGGCAAAGGATTCATCTGAAAACGTTCTAAACGATAGAAAAATGTGTATTTTAAATACAATACTTTTTGCGTCGTCGGCCAAGTGTTGTTCTCTTTGCGAGATTTGCTATCGGTAAACCGAAAAGTAACAAAATATAATTGAAAAACCCCTCTTTAATTAAAAACAAAGATTGGATTTTTTAAAAATATTCTTTAACCCTTTATCGACCGCATTATGATTTACTGCAGTTTTTTTTCATGCAATATATATTTTTTGAATCACTACATTGAAAACTAAGGGATATACATAAACAAAATACTCAACTTTGGGAAATTTAATTAGAGTTAATTAATTAATTAAAGATATTCAACTGTAAAATTAATTACACACACTGTCCACTTAAAATAAATAGTCAAATCGTTTTCTAAGGTCTTCATTAACATGCCAAAAAAAATAAGAGTCTTACCTTTTGGCATTAACTATTTTTCTGAACAAAAATGACAATCTTCGCTATCCGCTGAAAACGCCATCAGCTGAAAATGCAATTTCTGCGTAAAACTATTCGCCTTCACCGTTAAAATACTCATCATAGAACCCGTACTGCCATATATTTTGGAAGAGTGGATTTCAAAGAATATTCCTACCAAGTATCGTCAGAGTATTCCTAAAAACGGTTATTCTATGTAATTTTAAAGTCAGTGGTACTTATAAGTACCGTAGGTCAATAAAGAATTAAAGGAAAAATGGTTGACGAATCCCAAACAGGCATCTTAAATAACAAAGAATTTCTATTACTGGTAAAAAAACCATACCTTATTTCTAAAAAGAAATACATAAACTTTTTGATAAATATTCCCCTTAGTGACATTCTTTAGATGCTCAATAGATTATATAAAGGAATCACTACAATTGTTCTTTAGGCTATGAAAAAGAAATTATTTTTTATTTTTATTTTCTTCCAATAGTTTTAATTTCTCCAGAGGGAAGCCTTCTCTGTGGTTAAAAATTAGCTTGTAGAGATGTAAGGAAAAGCAAATTTAAAAGAAGAAATAATTAAGTATATACGTAAGTAAAAAAAACCCCATTTATCTTTTTTGTTAGACTTTTTTTAAAGTGATTTGAGATTGAAAGAATTGCAAAAACATTAAACAATATTAGTTTTTCAGTTAACAAGTTCTAGTGGTCGAAATACATTTATTTTTAAGTTTAAAAATTGCACTTTCTGATAATTCCTTTCTCGAATTCTGTTGTATTTTTTAAGTAAATATTAATAGACTATTAAACGCAGCGAGTGTTAATTTTTACTTAAAATAATTAGTTGGAATTAGCTTATTAAAATATCGCAACTTTTAGTGAACTCACCTTTTTTAAAGATTTGATACGCAAAGAAAGCGACTGCTTACATTCGTACTTGCATCAGAAATTCTTATGGTTGTATCAATTGAATTTATATTTTTCTCAGCATATACTAAGAGCTACGAATTTTATTCGATTCTGCAGGGTGATTCTAAAAAGATGGTATAAACTTTGAGGGATGGTAAAGCTCACTAAAACAGTTTTTGTATAGGAACATGTGGGTGGAAGTATCGTGTTAATAAATGCTAATAAACATAAAATGTTTATTATCATCATACTTAACGAGTAATTCCATTAAGAAAATGTTGATTTCCACCTATATATTCCTATAAAAATTATTTGTTTACACCCCCCAAGTTTGTCCCATCATTTTAGAATCATCCTGAATAATGCACCAAATATTTATGGATGGAAACACATTTTAAAATCTTTTTTGAATAATCATTATTAATTAATAATAACATAAGTTCCATTATATATTTACTCGATGAAAAATAATATTATAATCAATATAAATTACGAGAAATTAATATAAATAAACATAAATAGTTGTGTGTGTGTGTTTCTATAGCCAACCGATCGAAAGTGTCGTATCGAGGACCATGAAATTCATTATTGCTGGGTGGAGGGCTAAATTACGTTTTGGCTGTAGCTTTGAGCACCATGTAGGTGACAACACGTTTTGACTCAATCCTACCCCGATTTTGAAGGGGAACAACCCGCGATCTCTCACCTCTCTTCCTCTAGCACTAACCTCTCAAAATGACTTTCAACCCATTGATTTTTTAAAAGGCCTCCATGCTGTACAAAAACTATACATTCACAAATACACATGCCTACTCCGGGATGCGAATTTGAACCTTCGGCACAGCAGTCAGTGCCACTAACCATTAGCTGTTCTGGGGGGAGGATTACTAATTATAATCTTATTAACAAATAAAAGTTGACTTTACAACCTTTTAATGTTAATAAACAACTTAATTAAAATCACGAAAATTTTCAAAGTACAGTAATCAAGTTAAAAGATTTAAATAATTTTACTTTAATGTGTTATTAAGGTATCCGACTACGTTCGGAACCGTGATTTTGCAAAAACGTATAAATGGATAATATTTATGATATTTAGTGTCACTTAGATTAGAAAATGTATATAAAATTGTCTTAAGAATATTATTACAATAAAAATTATTTAAGTACAATATTTTGACAAAAAATGAACATAGAAGAACCAATTTTCAAAACATTGTCCTGTAGAAAATGCTTCTGTTATAATAATATTTTGCCTGTATATAGCTAAGACCTCTATTCATAGGCTCAACTAGAATTTTTGAAATATATAACTTAGAAGTGGGTTTATCCACATTTTACGACAACACAGGGGATCAATTTTAAGAAAAAAACGCCGATAATTATTTCAATTGGTGGTAACTCTGAAAATAATGTGAATTTTCAAATATCCTAGTTCAGACTCTCTGGAGAAGTTTTTACTTTATATAACTTTTACTTATAGAAGTTTTTGCTTTATAAACGAAATATTATTATTTTAGAAGCATTTTTCATAAAAGGAGAACATTTTGAAAAAAGATTTAATTTTTTTTTAATTTTTTGCAAAAATAATGTATTTAAATAATTGTTTTTGTCAAAATGTCCTTAAAACAATTTTATCCATCTATTCTAATCTAAGTGACACTAAATATCATGAAAATTATCCATTTATGCGCTTTTTTTAAAATCACGGTTCGGATACCTTAATGTAAATTACATAAAATGCGTATCATAATGTTTTACTGAGGAAAAGCATACATAGGAAATGTACCTTAAAGGAGGAAATGGAATAGTAAAGAAAGGATATTTGAAATAAGGGAAAAGCAAAACCTCTTAAATCTCAAAGAACGAAAATATAATCAACAGCATCTTTTTTTTTTTTTTTGGAGAAAAAAACGTCTTCCAATACAAAGGAAAATGCACTTTTTCAAAAGAGTATATAATTTCTTAGTTCTATATGACAGCATTATTATAAAATCAAGTTTCCATTAAGAACATCATAAATGAAGAAATAATGTTTTCTTTGTTAAGCACTTTTTTTAAAATAAAAATTGTGCTGAATTTCCGTGATATTCTTATAAGTATTCGTTTCTATGCCCATTATTTTTGTGCAAACGACACAACAATTTTGAAAGAAGGAATGCTTTTCCGTGCCATTATGGTATCAAAACCAATTTTTATTCTCATTAAATTCAGAAAGATATGTTAAACCCCACCCTTTACTTAGAATTTTGCTTTTGCTCTCATTATCCGCTAATATTTGATAAAATGGAATATAAATGGGTACGACTAATGAGTTTCGCGCATAGAATTCGAATCAGAATCTGACCACGCTATGTCTAGTGGAATTTATAGAAGTAATTGTTTACTTTTATGCGAAAGGAAACTGTCTTTAGAATTAATTTCTGTTTAGCAATTTAAATGTTTTCCCTGAATGAAATCCGACTTTTTTTTTTTGCAGAAGTTTTCAATTGAGAAGAAATTTTGCAAATTTAATATACAATATTTGAAAGAAACATCCATTAAATATCACTTAAAATGAAACAATCATATTAATTCATTATGGGTTACTCGTAATGAAATATAATTAATTTATAGAAATGTCGGTAATTTTCGTTCAATATGTGTGTGGATTATATTAATTATTAGTAAATTAATGGGATATTGTTTAAAATCGTTTGAAAACGAGTTGCTTTAAGGTATTATTTTTAAAAAGCGTATGTATGAATAACTTTTTTTGATATTGAGTAACACTTGAATTGGAACATACATATAAAATACATAAAAAACATATAAAATTGTTTTATGTATTGTTTCTTGTACCATGTGATGGGTTCAAGAAATCAAAAAAAAAAATCTTTTTTTTCATAAATTGATTCCTTAACATGTCTAGAATACGGTGGTAAAGTGATTTATTAAAATTCAAAGTCGTTATGAAGAAGCCGGTGTTAGAAGAGCAGCTGTTCGTAGAGTTAAGTTAGGATTTTCATTGTTTAAATCAGACTTGAAACTTTAAACGCATTTTTCTTAAAACTGTGTTTTTCAAACTTTCCTCCATCATATCTCAATGGTTTGACCGAATGACTTCAAATTTATAGGGTAGACTCATCACATATATGCGCACCAAATGGACTACTATCATTCTAAAATTCAAAATATTTCTTTTTTTTTTATAACAAAAACATAATAAAAAGCCCCATGAAATTCGACACTTTTTCTTCAGAGGTCTACCAAAAATTCAATTTTTGATATTTTCAATTGATTGTAGTTCATTTAGTGCATTTAAGCTTATAGATTAAAACGCCATTAATTTTTTTTAATTCAGCAGGAATCGTGCAGGAAGTTAGCGTCCATTTTTTCGAGGTGGGTGTGTTCAGAGAGCTATAACTCACGTCCTATTGGATATATTTTTGGCTAAACATTTATATAATACTCTTAAAATACATATAAATAAATGATAAAAAAACCTAAAGTTCTATTTTTTTACTAGTCGTCAACCCCCTAAGAATGCTTAAAAAAAACAGGCCCTCACATGGGTGAACCCCCTTAAGAAAATAGTAATAAAATAAAAAAAAAAAAGATTTAAATGCAAGTTTTTAGCAAAAAAATATATAAAGATTGAAATATTTTCAAAACATCTCCTTTTGTGGAAAATGTTTCTATAATTATATTTTCTTTATATATAGCTGAGACTTATCCACAGAGCCTGAACTAGAGTTTTAGAAAAATTCACATTATTTTCAGATTTGCTATCAATTAAAATAATAACCAAGGTTTTTTTGTTAAAATTTTTCCAACTCTGATGTATTAAAAATGTATATGAATAAATCCACTTCTAAATTATATATTCCTAGTTCAGGCTTTGTATAATAGAAGTGAATTATCTATTGGCAAAATATTATTATTTCGAAAAATTTTTCATAAAACTATAGAATGTGTTTTAAATATTTTTCATTCTATCTTCATTTTTTTGCGAAAAAGTTTCACTCACTCACTCACTCACGTCGAAATATTGGAACACGTCGAAATATTGGAACTTCACCGCTCGGTGGTAAAAAATGTCCTCAGTTGTTAAATAATTATGCGTCTTAAGGTTTTTAATTAATATCTTTTTAACTAATTGCAATATCGGAATATAAATGGTCAAAACGGATTCCTCGGATCTTTCCTGATATTTTGGTGTCTTTGGCGAGTTTCTGCGTCGTGCGGTTCGTGAGAAGATAGATACACGTGCATGGTCAGATAGATAGACATGTTTGTTTACTTACGAATTTTAATAACGTAGATTTTTGTCTAAACTTTCATCAAATGGATTAATATATTCTTCTCAAAAATTTCAATGAAATCAGCGATTTGTTTACCATAAATTTTGTTTCGATTTTGTTGCAAATTTGCAGACACGTCTCGTAATTGCTTCAATTCACAAATATTGAGAACGTGAGAGAGTATGTGACTTTTGGCCCTGCGTTGACGGGCAGCTATGGAATTAGTAAAATGTGCAATAGCATTTAAGCGTCTAGCTGCTTCGGCATTGATAGTCTGCTCCAGTGTAAGATCAATTGGTATCCTCGAGAATGGTTCGTCAGTTCTTTTTATTCCAAAACATCCATTCATGAAATCATTTTTTAGTCCAGGAGATGTGTGTTTCATATACTTTATTTAAAATTTCCAAACATTTAACACACCATCGAGCATAATTAAGAGCTTATTTACTGCGAAAAATACGTTGGTTATTTTCGGAATAACATATTTGAGCATTTTGAAATCTCCCATGCGTATGCTTCTTGACAGGATAATATAATAGTTTACAAGCTGGGTGTAAATCAAATAGAATTGAGCCGTTCTACCACACTCACCCTGTTTTGTTTCTTCTACGAATTTTTGATATGCAGATAATACTCTCGATAATACATTATTAGGTAATTCTGTTGTCATAGATGAATGAGAAATTATAACTTCCTGAAAATGAAGGAGATCGTCGATAACTTGTTGCTTCAGGAAATTGTATTCAATATTGTCAATCTTCAAAAATTGATCAAAATGTAATATTTGCAAGCCAAGAGCCATCCACGGATACCTATGTTTGCAACGATTAAAATGTTTACCCTCAACTATACCGCTCTCTGAGCCAGAAGCAATAATACTACTCTCAATCACCATATGAGATAGACCACATTCATTTATAAAAACTCCTATGGCTTTGTCGATAGCCATTATTAAATGGAATGAACCCTAGATGGATGAAAAGATTGTTGAATTGTGGCTTTGACGCTGATTGGATTGGATTTTATATGCTATTTTAGTTATTGCCAGGTCATAAGTAACTTGCACGTATGTTTGATTACATTCCTTTCCAACAATTTGGGCCTGTTGTATTGTATGTTTAACCACCACTATATTTGTTGGTGAAAAGTTAATAGGTGTAAGATAAGATACTTTTTGTTTGAAGCTAGTATCTTTAATAATTTTAGAATCAAAACCTGTCCCCATTGGAGTATTTGGCACATGTAAGAAGTGTAAAAATAAATATAACAGATCTATTGTTTCTATCAAAGGTAGATTTGCGGGCAGAGTTGGTTCATTGTCTTCAACTGGTGTTAAATTTTCTAACACTTTTCTTCTCTTTGTTGGTGGTAGCGGTACATCAAGATTTCCACTTATATTACTTGATTTTAATTCAATATTGTAATCCTTACTTACATTTTGGTAGATGATTTCTACGGTGTTATGTAAATTGTCCTTTTCAGTTAAAGTATTGACGTATCTATCAAAATTATGGAATGCTACACCTGTGCGTAATGACGGACTTTGAATGATGTCAGGAGGCAAATTTGAGAACGGTTACAGATGAGATATTAGCTTCAGTTTCTAATTCTTCCAGCGTATTGTAGTTACAACAATGTCCAAGTCAATTTAAAATATTAATCCTTTATCGACTAAGACTATAAGACTTTTTACGGTCATACCCAGAGTCATATGCTTTGATAGCTTAAAAGAACCATTACTTATACAATAACAAGCATCAGAAGCCAATGAATTGTTTAATCTATGGCAATTGACTCCATCCCTGCGACGAATATCTTTACCTCCAATTAATGCTTTGAAAAAGCGATCTAGTTTTTCTGGAATAGTACACTCACCATTAATCAAATCTTCCATCTTCATTAAGGCAGGAAATGTCGTTTTATCCATTTTTAAGGTAGTACTTTGTAGAATGAACGCAACTTTATCAATGAGATAATTCTCTTCAAGTGTTTTTAGATCTTCTTGCTCCAATAAGTTATTATTTTTTATGCATAATAATTTTTCTTTTCTTTTTTATTACAATCTTAATTTGTTTGAATTTTTTTACTACTTTTTCTTGAAGATGATGATTTGTTATTAAACTTACATCTGCGCTTCAGGTTGATGCATTAACTCTTCTTGAAAATTCGTTATAATGCATCTCACAAAGGGAAGCTAATAACAAATAGTCTCTTTTTTAACTACATCTTCTTCAATTACTGACACAATTTTGTTAAAAATATTCTTATAAATATCTCGTACACTATGCTAGGAGGTGCATGCACCATCAGCAATAATTTTCTTGTAGTCATTGAAATATCCCCTTCACACGAATGGTGATAAAAATTAGAGCATTTGAGGTTTTTAGATTATTAATTGTTTGTAATAACTCTTGATTCTCTGGAATTTTGTAACCCATTCCGCTATTTTGTCATACACTTTGACATTATTGGAAGAATGTAAACTTTGTTGTTTACCTCCGATTTGCTTTCGATCTTTTCCACAGAAAAAGTAAATTCTTTTATTATCAAAAAAAACTTGTGTTTCTTGATTCACGATCTTCACTCTCACTCACATCAATTGGAGTATTTGGTAACAATGCAGTAGAATTTGATGTGCTAGCAATGTCTTCTGCTAAACTCGAGCTCCCATCTTCAAATACGACTGTTTCACTCAAACCTACTAGAGAGTTTGGCAATAACGGCATAGAACTAGATGCACTAGGAAGGTCTGTAGTTGATAAACTGGAAGTTTCTCCCCTATGTAATATTGTCTCACGTTCAGCCACTGGAGTATACGGCAATAACGGCGTAGAACTAGATGAAAAAGGAAGGTTTGTTAATGAAATAGAATTATTGTCATATATATTACTATAGTTAGCCATTAAGGATGTAAAAGAACTTTAACATTGTCTGTGATATCCATCGGTAGTATTAGTTTCCTTCGGCAACTTAATGTTGTTATATTTTAAGTTAAAATTAACCTGTACACTTAAAACTTCTCTACATTTTTTCAACTTTTCATCTACATAAGTTATTAGTTTTTTTATTTTTGCCATTGCAAAAAACACATTTCTTTTAAAAAGATATTATGATTTTAAGATTTTACTCAAAACGATGAAAAACAAAGTCTTGGGACAGACGTCATCTTGAAAGCATGCGCCGCTAACATGCGCTGTCGCAACCATCGCCTATCTTTCTCATGCAGCCATTAATCGACTGACTAAACTATTTTACATACGTACTATTTTTTATTACAATAAATCGGTCTGGTTATTGACTAAACAACCAAATTAATGTCTGTCAAATTAAATTTGTACTTATTTATGTATATATAAAATAATATTAAATGTACATACATTCCAAAATGGTTTGAAATTAAGTATTTTTGCTTATAAAAAATAGCATCTGGCACATTACTTTCAATAGCAAAAGTGTCTGGATAAATTCATGTTGTTAATAACGTGTTAAATTTAGTAAAAAAGAAAAAATTATTTCTAAAATTATTTAAAATCAATATTTTTACCTGTAAAGCTATGATGCGCATTAATAAACGCAACGTTTACCGGAAGCCAGGTAGCCCGCACGCTGTTCGGAAGGACATAGAGAAAGATAGATAAAAGAATCAACTTTTCTAAAATTCTTTCTCGAAAACGTTGCTAGCTCTTAGACCAGTGCTTCTCAAAGTTAACATACTTGCGACCCAATATCCAATCATAATTTTGATTGCGCCCCCTACACATAAATATCATGCGTTGAATTCAAAAATACAATACTTTGACACTAAAGCTGCAATACGACTTTAAGCTCTTAAGTGCCACCAGTGTATATAAACGTCTCGCTCAGCCAAAACTTTAATTGTCCCGGACGTATATATACATCTTTCCGAAGTGCGATCTTTTTTCTTTACTGCTATCCATACAATTATTCCGAAGGCTTTGGAGTGTTTACGACCTTGACAATGTTTGCTAAGTATTTACTTATTTCAAAGGATTTGATTATTTATTACTTTTCTCTCCCCCAATACACCACACAACGTGTTGAAACACGGTGGCATTGGGGAGCGAATCGCGTAACTTTTAGTCGGCAGTTAAGGAATAAATTCTAAACCGTACAAAGTATCAAGATAAGTGTTAATTTTTGAATATATTTTTATATATGACAAGCTCATGGGCTCACTGGTAATTATTAAACTTGTTCTTAACTTAGCATCGTTAAATTAATTATAAATGTATCAGTACTACACAATATATTTTAAAAGTGTTTTGTATCAATATAAATCTGTATCTGTATTTCATTTTTTATTATGTCAGAATGTATTTCGTTTGCTAACTTTCTGTAAATTAATAATTTGTTTTAAAATAATCTCTTGTTTTCGACTTTTAAATATGCACGCGCCCCTCCAAGAGTTATCATGCCCCCTAGGGAAGCGCGCCCCACAGTTTGAGAAACGCTGTCTTAGCCCAGGATTATTTTTAAAAGTGAAAAATGCCGAAACCTAAGTTCCCCAAAGGTGTTCTTATTCATATGCATGAGCAGGATGGAGGGACGAAAACGGCGTGAAATTGTGAATAAGAAGCGTTTGATGAGAAGGCCCATCCAGGTGCTTCCAAGAATCCAGTAAGTCTTTTAGTTGGGGCAGTGCTAACAGACAAGACAGTTATTCCAAACGGATGAGCGCCATTAGTTCAGCCTTTAAATGTGTGTATCAATAAACCATTCAAAGCAAATTTAAAACGACAGTGGAATATGTGGATGTTAGAAGGTGAAGAAACATTGGCAAAAAGAGGCCAAATGCGTATGAAAAGATTTAAGTTTTATCTGGCCATTTTTTTCTTTTTTTTAAACCCTTTATGTACCGCATTATGATTTACTACAGCTTTTTTTTCATGGAATAATTTTTTTTGAATCAATACATTGAAAATTAAGGGATATACATAAACAAAATACTCAACTTTTGGAAATTTAATTAGTTAGAGCTAATTAATTAATTAAAGATATTCCACTGTAAAATAAATTATGTACAATGTTTACTTAAAATAAACTGTCAAATCCTTTTCTACGGTCTTCATTAACATACGAAAAAAATAAGACACTTATATTTTTACATTAACTATTTTTTCGGGACAAAATGATAATCTTTGCAATCCACTGAAACGTCGTCAGCTGAAAACTCAATTTCTGCGATAAAACTATTCGCCTTCCCTTTTAAAATACTTATCATAGAACCCGTGCTGCGATATATGTTGGAAGAGTGGATTTCAAAGAATATTCCGGCTAAGTATCGTCAGAATATATTCGTAAAAATGGTTATTCTATGTATTTTTAAAGTGAGTGGTACTTATAAGTACTGTCGGTGCACATAAAGGGTTAAAGGTATCTTTTTTTTATACACGGAGTATAACGCACACGCTGAAATTTCGATTTTACTTTTTGTTTGAAAGTGCGCGTTGTACGCCGGAATATATGGTAGGTATTTTGTGTCTATACTTTTCATGCTAATGACTAAATAAATGAACATGTAAGGAATGAAATGGGGGCAAACAAGTATAGCATTTAACTGTTACTTTTTGGTTCGTAAAATGTAAAAGATATTGCTGATAACATTTAAAAAAGTCTCTTTTTACATCTAATCCGCTTTCAATGAATTTTTTTGTTATAAGTATTGATTAAATTTCTTTGCATAATTCCTACTATACTATATAATTAACACAGAGTGTTGAAGTATTTTAACTAATTATAAGAGATGAAAAAAATATTTTTGAGACGGCAAAAAGTAATTTATTAAGTTATTTTATTTCTTACCATTATAATAGAGAAACTTCATACCAAACCATATCTTTGAATACATGAATTATTTGGAGATGATTTACAGTATCTTTTACATTGTTATTGTAATAATTATATATTGTTGCAATTTTTAAACATTATCAAGTTATTTATTCCTTCTCATCTCTTAATAAATCCAATACATATGTTATAAACTTTTTTTTATTACTGATATCATACATATATTGTGATATATATGAATTTAAATATTTTGTGATAAGGAACTACTTATAAATATAATACAGCAATATTTTTTTCATTATTAAATGACGATGAACTCTGTATAATTACGTACAAACTTAAAAAAATATTCTAACCGGTTCATAATCAACAGGAAAAACTAATTGATCACAAAAGAATTTTTATGAAATTAAAGGAAGAATTATATATATATATATATATATATATATATATATATATATATATATATATATATATATATATATATAATGAGTTTTTATGGACAACAAAGCGAAGGTTAATTGATACTGTCACTTTCATTAACTCAGTCATTTCTCCAATCACCATGTTAATAGATTTAAATTTTCTCATCACTAAGTGCAAGCCTTCTCATTAAAGCTCAAAATGTACGTAATGAAAATGGATGTCTCCAAACTGGTAATGGATTTCCACAGAGGGTATTAATTTTGACTTCAATTTACACTAACAGCGACCTCCTAATTATAATTAAATATGCTTAAGGGAAGAATAATTAGAACATATTTGAGTAAAAAAAATCTAAAATATTTATAAGTGAGGTGTTTTATGCTTTTATTGTTAAGTGTTGCTTTGATTTAAGGTGACTGACTACGTTGAAAACCCTGATTTTGTAAAAGTGTACAAAATGGATATATATTGTTTTGTATTTAGAGTCAGTTAAATTAGAATATTCATATTAAATTCTTTTAAAAATATTATACAAGATAAATTATTTAAAGGCGCGTTCTTGCAAAAAAATGAAGAATGACATTTTCCGAACATTCTTCTTTTATGTAAAAGACTTCTGAAATAATAATACTTTGCCTATATACCTCGTATAGCTAGTTCTTCTGTACAGGTGTTGAATTTGCTAAAATGCACCACTGACGAGGTGCTGTTAAGGCTGAATTAGTGACGCGAAGGTGCTTTAAGACAACATTGTGATTTTCGTTATCTATAGCCTTGATAGTCCTTGTAAGTGTAAGAGAGTACAAGCCAGTTTTGAAACCAGACTGATAGAAAGTCTGGGAGTCTCTTGGAGAGTCTGTGTTGGAGTGTCGTAGAGTGTTGAAATGTCTCTTAAAAGATGGTTACGTCTCACTTTTCTAAGCAACTCGTAATGCAGAATCAATTCTGTTTGGATGTAGCCGGGGTTGCAATTTGGCAATTGGTCCTTGTCATCCCTCGTGCGGTGGTAACGGGATGTCAAATGCTGACTTGACTTATAACATCAGCATCGGATTGTCCTGTCTTGGATACTTTCCCACATGAAACTACGTGGCCATTGAGATGTCATTAGATCCCTAACAGAAAATCAGTTCTTTCGTGGAAACTGCCTCAAATTAAAATTTTTGAAACGTTCTTATAATTTTCAGAGTTAGAATAATTGAAATAATAACGGGTATTTTTTGCTAAAATTTGACTACTTTGAGATAATAAAATATGCATATATCCCCTCTTTGATTATATATTTCAAAATTTTTTGTTCAACTCCTGTGTAGAATTCCCAACTATATTTAGGCAAAATATTATTATTATGGAATCATTTTTTATAAAAGTAGAATTTTTTCAAAATATGTCATTGTTTCTTCATTTTCTTTCAAAGAATTGCATTTAAATAATTTTTTCTTCAGATAATATTCTTAAAAAAATTTAACATATATATTCTAATTAAACACACTGACACTAAATATCAAAAATTATTTTAAATTCATCTTTCCGAACGTAGTCATTGAATTCTCTCTGTACGGAAATAGTTGGAAAAATTCCGTTAGAGGAGAATTTTTCATAATTTTTCGTTGAAGATTCATAACCTAAATACTATTTATTTTGACAAGTAAATAGTACTTAAAACATCAGAATTTATTTTTTGCAACATTAATAAAAAACTTTCATAAAAGAATAAATAGGGGAATATATATTTTGTAAGATATATGCAAAATATTTATTTAGAACCATTAAACTTAAGATTCCTGTATTACATTTTACTAGACTCTATACTCTTTTTTTAATTCCTACTATTAGCTCACTCTCTCTATATATTTATTTATATATTTGTCTTATTCAAATTTTCAATCGTCAATAAAATACTTTCTATTCATCCAATCAATTTCAAACAAATTTTTTAAAACTTGTAGTGGATGGCAATTGATGTTAATACATTTTTTTCAAATATGAACTCATTAATTAAATACAATTAAATTAATTACCGGATTTTGACGCCAACTTAGATTCGTCTCTATTGTTGTAACAACGTAACTGTTAAAACAAAGACAAAAGTTGGTGTGGAAAATCTGTTTTTCAGCCAAACTAGCCAAACCGGGTTTGCATTGTTACAACAATGCAGACAAATAATGCTCTTTTTTCAAATCCTGCTATTACTCCACTCTCTCCCTATATATATGACATGTTTCGAGTCAGAATCAGTCTTAATGTTTAAAAAGGATCTTTTTGTTCTATGAAATTTCGACACAATCTGACGCTAAGAGAAAAAGAATGGCAAATTGAAATCTAAGTGTTGTTACCTTTATAAGCCCAGATGTGAGAAGTACCTCTGATTTTATGAGTGTACTTGAAAGTTAATGCTGACATATAGAGGTATTAAATATAATGATCTGGGATCAGAAATGTTTAGTGGTTAGGCCATATTTGGGTGATTATTTTATTACTTGAAGATATAATAAAAAATAAAAGTTAAGTGCTATACGGGGAATTTAATTTTAAATCTAATTTAATTAACCTTACACACGCACGCACATCATTTTCAAATTTTCATAATAAAATACCTTCTATTCATCTATTCAACGTAGGAATTGACAAATTTCTTTTTTTTCATATTACTTGTTAGAGATTTCTGTTTATTACAGGATTTGTTACACTATATTTTGTGATAACAACAATTAAAGCTTAAGAATACAGAATAATACTAATTTAATCTGTCTTTTTATCCATTCAATAAAACAGTAAATAATGATAGAAATATGGATTATTATGGGCTTAATCGAGAGATGGTCTCTTGAATTGTTTTCTTATACTTTCATCAAAACGAACAGTGCTTAAAACTGAAATGAAAGAAATCAATAATTCTACTTTAGAGGAGAATATTCCAATTTTAAAGAAGATCAACATGAATTAAGGAACAGACATTCATTTATTTTAGTAGAAGGAAATATAATACATTAAAAAGCTTTTCTCTCCCAAAGATAATATCGAATTTTTCATTAACGCTGACGGATAGCTTTCATTTCCACACCTGACATCTATTTTCTCTTTCACCACACCTTTTTCGTGTAACTGGAATAAGTGAGCATTTTCTAGTATTATATGGGTTCTATATTGATCAATTACTGTACTGAAGCTCAAATTGAAGGGAGTTATCAGCGTATCGTTTGTGGCACTGTATTATATATAGATATACTCTAATGACTATTTCATGAGATTTTATTTTCCATAATGCACTTATTTGGAAATGTTTATTTCTTTTTTTAACTCAATTTTCATATCAAGTCAAAAACAATGGGCTAAATTCACGACGGTCACATGATAAATGATATCACGTGTTCTTTATTACATTCAAAACTGATATATTAAACCTCTTATTCTAATTTAAATTTATATAAAATTTCGAATTTGGTAATTACGTGAAGATGTTCTTGTATTAAGATTCTTTTAAAAGTTTTTTTTTTAAATTAAAGAAATAAATTCTTATACTATATGTATACTTACCAATAAAGTTCATTTTCTTTACCCATGTTCGTTATCATTGATGACAAATTTTTTAAAAGAAAGTTTATACAAGAAAAATAGCAGGCAACAGCTCAGCTGGCTTTAACTAATTGGCTAAATTCATGACAGTCACATGATAAATATGATCACGTGTTCTTCATTGAATTGAAAAAAAACTGACCTTGAACTTGTGTGTGAGTACTTGTTGTTGAATTTATAAAATTTTGATAAAATTTAAAATTTGATTCTTGGGCAAAAATGTCCATGTATAAAATTCTTCAAAAAGTTTTTCACGATTAAAAATATGCATACTACTTGTGCACTTTCAAAATCGAGTTCATTTTATTTACTTTTGTATGCTATTATGATTGACAAATATTTACTTTCTAAAAATATTTCCTCAAAAAGCAAACGTTAGCAACAGCGAAGGGCATGAAATGATTAGCTGGGAACAAGTAATTGCATTTATCGTGTGACTATCTAGTCCCATAAACTTAGAATCTGATTGGCTGCAAACACGTGATAGTTGCTATCATGTGACTATAACGTTTCACGAATTTAACCCATTGGTTGGAAACAGGCGATTGCATGTAACATGTGTGGAGCGTCACATGAATTTATGAACTGATTGGCTGGAAACACGTGATTATAGTTATCATGTGACTATTACGTCATATGAATTTAGTCCTTTGAGCAGAGTAAAAATTGAAGAATTGATTGACTGAGAGTAGAGAGAGAGAGAGAGAGAGAGATTGCTTTGCAGTTACATGAGATTTATTGGTGACAATATGCACATTAATGTAATTTTTGTATTCTGCAGACCTTTCAGCTTTGTGACATTACGAAATCTCATTATAATTAAAAACCAATTTACCTGTTTTCTAATATTTTATTCAAAGGCATTTTAATAATAATACTTTAACCGAAAAAAAAGAATAATTTTCTGAAAAATATCAGAAAAATTCATTTTATTAAAGTATTTATTTAAAAATTGGAAAGCAAGATATTCTACATTACAGATTTTGGCAGCATTTAATTCAATACTCCTTTTACATGCAATAACCAATTATCATTTTTATATACAAAAAAATTACTAAGACCTCTTACAATATAATAACCGAATATTTGGAAAACCTTTACTCATTTATAATAGCCATAATAAATAAAATTTGTTTTAGATTTAATCCAAAGTTAAGGCATTCTCTATAATATTTTCAAATACATAAATTAATTCATCGTTCTCTTAATGTTAATACTGCATATTCTCTACCTCTCATTTTACTAGTTAAGCGCTAGCTTCTAGAAATTCTATGGATTTTATTGTTTCTTAAGTCTTATTAAGTTTTAAACGATTGAAAATGCATTATTTTTATTATTTTTTTCCAAAACACATTAAGCCTGTAAGGAAAAAATGTACCACACATACTAATTAAGCATTTAATATAGTAATATCTATATAGAATCTACATTACATATAAAATAAATTTCTTACTCCATTTTCAAACTAAGTCGTACTGAAGTCACATAAGCTGAAAACGAAGAGGTAGAATGAATTATTTTAATAATTATTATTAAAGGAAAATAACATTGGGCAAACAAAAATTAAAAAACAGCAATGTAAGTAATGTTAAAAAGTAATAATAATTATGCTCACATGCATATGAAGGATGTAAGGTTCGTTCTGGGTACCTTCTGTTCCGAACGCGAATACTTTACCGATCATGCCAAAACAATCGTTTTCGCGTTATGTTGGTACTAGTTTATATAGATATTATACCATTATTCGTTACACCGTTAGATTATTCGTTCAGTTTTGTTCATATTGAGAGCAAAGTTTTACAAAAATTAACTTCGAGAGGGAAATTTCTAACTTTCCTCATTTCTAAAAAAAATTGATCACGTAAAATGTTTAAATTTAAGGTACTGTGGTAAACCCGACCATGGGTCGCGAATTGAATATGACAACTCCTTAGAATAGTTTTGAGAGTCTGCCCTGGCAGTCAGTTCACAAGATGTAAACACACTAAGACGGTGTGTGATGAGAACCACAATAAAATAAACGAGAATGAGAAATGCTTCATTCACTACAGTACACATTTAAATTTTAATCCAAAAGATGTTTAAAATAAATTTTTCTTGTAGAATAATATAAACATTTTTTTTGCAAATGATTTTCTAGGTATATAAGGCGTGTTTTATTTCGAATTCCGAATTTGTAGCACAAAATTGGTACTATGTATTTAATCTATTTCAGTATGAATTAGTGATTTTCCATTTTTAATGAAAATAAAAATTTCTCTTGTTTTCCAAATTATTCTCAAAAAATCCATTTCCGAAACGATACACTAGAAAAAAAATTAGACTTCCATCTCATAAAAAAATTTGTTTCAGGGAAGTATTTTCATGTACAAATAAAGGTTTTAATAAAATAAAGTTTTTGACGCATGTATTCTTTGTAGTTGTTGATGGAGCTTAAGGAAAAAATGTTCTAAAAAGAAGTGTATTTCGAAAGCAACTGCATTATTTTAAATGCGAATACGTTTACGAAGATTCTGTTTAGTTCCTTTGTTTTCATTTTGAAAAGAAAGAGAAATAAGGGTTGCATATTAAAATAATAGCCTTCGTTACAATTTCCTTGTCAAGGAAGAAAAGTATTCGTTTTAAAAATGTCTGCATTATCTTGTAGTGAGGTTTATATTAAGCTTACATTTTACCTATAAAAATGAGGTAAGTGATTCTAACAGTACATTTTACGTTTATTTACAAAATAATCATACGCAAGTACATTATCAAAATAAAATACATAATTCGTGATAAACAATAAAACAAGCTTTGCAAAGATTCCTTGTATTATTTTGATCAAAAAGTTTCTTCGAAGTACATTTTTTAAGGTATCCGACTACGTTCGGAACCGTGATTATGCAAAAGCGTATAAATGGATTATATTTATGATATTTAGTGTCACTTAGATTAGAAAATTTATATAAAATTGTTTTAAGAATAGTATTGCAATAAAAAATTATTTAAGTATAATACTTTGACAAAAAATGAACATAGAATGACCCATTTTCAAAATATTCTCCTTTTGTAAAAAATGCTTCTATTATAATAATAACTTATTTATAAGTTCAAATTTATAACTTAGAAGTGGGTTTATCCATGTTTTATGTCAACAGAGGGGAGAAATTTAAAGAAAAAAAAACGCGGATAATTATTTCAAATGGTTGTAACTCTGAAAATATACTAATTTTTTCAAAACTCACAGTTGAGCCTCTGTACAGAGGTTTGAGGTATATACAGGCAAAATATTATTATAATAGAAGCATTTTTCATAAAAGAAGAGCATTTTGAAAAAAGGTCTTTTCTAAGTTAATTTTTGCCTAAATTTTGTATTTAAATAATTTGTTTTTGTCAAAATGTCCTTAAAACAATATTATACATTTATTCTAATCTAAGTGACACTAAATATCATGAAACTTATCCATTTATGCGCTTCTTTAAAATCACGGTTCCGAACGTAGTCGGATACCTTAATCTGTAGAGGGAATGATACGTTGTTGTAGTTGTAGAATGTAGGATGTGTTGTTGTAATTGTATCCAACAGACGTATTCTTTAAAGACAGCACGCATTTATTTACATTTAACATAAAAATATTAAAATCAAATTGTAAAGATTCATGTGGGCAATTTCTCTATTTTGTCCACCGACTTGACGCGCCGGTGCCAGAGAAGTTATTTACTGAAACAACTAAAACATTCTTACGGGAGGGGAGCATAGAGCACCTCCTGGTGAGGGAAGGAAATACTACAGAGGGTGTATCAGTATAGCGGTTCTAAGACTTAGATATGGGACTAGATTAGATTAAGACTAGACGATGGGAAATTATATAGGAATGCATGGTCAGAAACGCGCTTTCATGGCATGGTAGTGGAGACAAAAAACACAAGATAGGCAGGAAAAGAATAAGAGAAGAAAGCATATGTTTATTATCTTAATACAGAAAAAAAATTAAGAAAAAATATATTAAAGGGACAATAGGGATACATGTCAGGGTGATAGGGATGCACGTCTTTAGTATGCCGGATCCGCGAAACAGTCATATGGTATACATACCCCACATGATTGGCGATTGCCCGCTCACTGTAAACGGCATTTATCTGTACCAGATCCAGCAAAGTCTTCATGTTGTTTGAGGTTCTGACTCTTTGCTCACGTTCCTGTGGACGAAAAATGAAAGATCCGCTGCAGACAATCTCTGGTGCAAGCGTGCAAAGAAGGCTTGGCAGGGTGTTTGCCTCCTTAGGTAATGTTGAACGTGCAATTTCTGTGTGATTCGTCCATTGCAACCAGAGGACCCGTATGCCAGATGCATATCAGCGAGATCAGCGGTCGTGTAACATTCCCTCCTACTACCATTTTGTCGGCAGGCTAAATGAGGCATCATAGCGAGCGCGGCAGCGAAAACCGCGTGTGCGCATGCCCCGTCATCTGATATTTTAGGTTACATAGTGCCCTCTATCACGTACACCTACCAAAGACTTCCCAACATTTTTTACTGTACTAAAGATAATAAAAATGTTTTCTCCTCTTGTTCCTGTTCTTCCTTTCTTGTGTTTTGTGGTTGTCACAAAGGCGCCAAGAAAGCGTTTCCGACCATTTATTCTTCTGTGATTTCCCATCGTCTGGGTGTACTCTATATGTCCTGAAAGTTTTTCACTGTTGTATTGTATATATATTATGAGTCGAATTTCCTCTTTACTTTCGTTTTTAAGCATCCTGTGCCTTTCCCATTTGGGGACTGTGTGATATCCCCCCTTGGGAGAATATCTCTCGGAATGTCAGCGTGAGTTAGAGGTGTAGGATTAAGAAAGAACTAGAAGGAATCATTATCTTAATTTGACTTTATTAAGATATTCAACTTAAATCCTTTAACAAATTAAATTATAATAATTAATGTGAGAGAATCTACGATGGAAAAATACGCTATCAGTAACTAAACCACTCTAAACTCGATTCTAATTCAATCACTGATTCTAATGTTAAATAGTCAATCCTACCTTGTTGCAGCTTGAAGAATCAACCAATATTGTCCTATGCTCAATCTTGTCTTTTTTGCGTACACTAGTATGCAACTTGTATTCCATGTATTCAATCACTTATAACTTCTAATTACCGCCACGTATCTTTATCTAAACTTGAACCACGAACTATATTAACTTTTCTCTACTTGCCATCAACTGCCACAAACTGCCATCAATTGCCATACATTGTCATACATTGCCATCTCGTTTACTCTAAGTTCCGATATTTAAAGGCTTGTTCATTTGCATCTTTCATTCACACTTCATTTCTTGGGTTTGGTTGAAAAGAGTTGTCATTGATTCTGACCCAAAGAACCCAAAGGACATGTTAAAGAAAAAACGCGAGAACCCGTCACAGCTGGATAAAGTATAGTATTTAGTTTGTGCCTTACTTTAATAGATTTATAATATTTTCATTCGTTAAAAAAGTTATACATATAATTGTGCAACAGTGTTTGTATATCCTTATAATACCATTAATTAAATCTCTCTCTATTTTTATAAAGGTGAGAAGCACTCACTCACCTCAAAATCTTGGGAACTACAAGTTCCACAGAATTGAAATTTGACAGGAATGTTTATTTCGGTGAGTAGAGATACACTATGAATGAGTTTTGTCGATATCGACTCACAAGGGTAGGTGAACAGGATATTAGGTACAAAATATTTAAAAATTAATATTTTTCTTAAATTCTGTAAACTAATTATTTTAATAAGAAAGTGTCTTTAAAGCAGTGTTTCTCAAACTGTGGGGCGCCCCGGAGGGCGCGGTAACCCTACGAGGGGGTGCGAGCATATTGAAAATAAAAGGTTTTAAAAAATAATTTTTTGGAATAAAGTAAAACAAAATGCTTTCTGACATAATAAAAGATACGCATTTACACTGATATAATTTATTTTTATCATCTGGTGATCATCAAAAATAAAAAATTCCACTTCAAACGCTCATTAGCCATCTTTGATCCTATAACCAAATTAAAAAATATTTTGTTTGCTTTGCGGTCAATATGTGAACGATGAGAGATTTTTTTGTACGTTTCTTTTAATGATATCAAACGATGAGAGATTTTTTTATATTATGTTTCTTTTAACCTAAAATATTACTTTAGCTGACCTTCGAACTTACTGGTATGGTTATCTCCGTCTTTTTTAGGAAAGTTGTAAATATATATAATATATTTCTATTTCATCTTTTTCCATGTGAAAGAGTTTTATGATATATCGATAAGCATGAGTATTCTGAAACATATGATTCATAATGAAAAACGTTTTACAGAATTATTTTTTAGAACATGCTACACTTTCCCCATGAACAATTTTGTAGTTTTGATTGCTGTGTTGTACGACTTATTATAGTTTACAAATGTAAATAAGCAGAATATTAAAAAAATGAGCATCTGTGATCCCTATTGAAGGAAGTTTAAACTGATCAAGCAATTGAAGAACCTACTGAAATAATGCATATTAATCAAGATATATATAGCGAAAGTAAATATCAGAAAATCGTTAGACATGAAACGTTTGAGTTGATTTTGAAATTTTCAAAATGCTGCCTGTAAAGATCTATGAAGAAAACTATGAAGCCATAATAGCACTTCGCCTTGTCAAAAAAGACACAAGGCAGAAAAAGTTCAAAATGCTATTTGTAGATCATCAAACAACAGCAAAAACTACAAAAACGTGAACAAAATATGACAGTTTAGCTGGAAAATAACGTTTCTGTGTTGTTAACGAAAAGTGTCTGTGATTTATGTCCTTTATTAAGGACACGCACATTTGGAACATTTTTTTTAGTTTTATTGATTTTTTCTCAAATTTTCTTAAAAAAAATTTGAAAAGTCCTTAAAAGTAGCTAAGTATATTTTCTCTAATTAAATTATTCACTGGAATTTTGCGATTTTTATCGTGTATAGTAAAAAATAACTATAAAATAAATTATAGTTTTAAACAAAACTAAAAACACGCCTTTTATAGTGACTGAACTAAAAAGTAGAAAAAAAAAATATTACTTAAAAGTAACATATACAAAATTTAATACTTATCTTGTTATTTTGTACGGTTTATAATTATGATCGTATTGTAGCTTTAGCGCCAAAGTACATTATTATTGCATTCAATGCATTATTTTTAGGGGGGGGGGCGATAAAAATTATGATTGAGAATTGGGTCGCCAGTAGTGAAAGTTTGAGAACCACTGCTTTAAAGTACTCATTTGTTTTGTTGTCCTTTCCTTTGCATCGTAAATTGTAAAAAAGGAAACAAATTTCCTTTTGTAATGAAGATCATGACTGAATGTATATAAGATAAGATGATAAGATATGAAAATAATAATTCTCATCATTTTTTAAAAAAAGATTATAAACTGTTATACAATTTTCCGCATTAAAATTAAGATTTAATAACATTAAAGCAGTGTTTCTCAAACTGTTGGGTGCTCCCCCTAGGGGGACGTGATAAACCTACGAGGGGGGTGCGAGCATATCAAAAAGTCGAGAATAAAAAATTATTTTAAAAAATAAAAAATTTACTTAAAGGAAGCGAAACAAAAATACATTCTCACATAAAAGTTTGTTACACTTTATTGTTATGTGTTCCAATTTAAAAGTTAGAAAAAAAGCAACATTTTTACTTTTCTCTATTACTTAAAAAAGTATATATAATTTACTGGAAATATCTATTACTTCAAAATAACTTACTTAAAATATCTATTATTTGAAAGTAAACGTATACAAAATTTAATATTTATCTTGAAAATTTGAGTGGTTTATAATTAAGATAGTATTGTAGTTTTAGGATCAACGTATATTGTGTTATTGCATTCAATATATTGTTATTGTATGGGGAGGTGCGAAGGAAATTATGATTGAAGATTGGGTCGCAAGTATTAACACTTTGAGAAGCACTGCATTAAAGTATCCCCTAATGATCGGAAAAATTTAACTTTTCTTTCAAAAAGGGTTAATATATAAATACTTTTTAGTTTACATCAGGAATTGAGCTATTTTGCAAATAATTTTAGTTAATAACGTATTTTGCTTGCGAATAAAAAAATATTGAATATATGGATATGATTTATAAAAATAGACAAAAATCCAGCTTTTTACTATAAGCTATCATAAACAATTTTAATAAACTGAAATTTTAAGAATCCTTCCTTATTTTCGTGCATATTTAAATCATTAAAGTATTTTATTTCATATCAATCAATATATTTTAAATTCAAGAGAGAAATCTTTCTTTCGAATTCATGCTATTTCCATAAAGAACCTTCACATTTCAGAATTTTCTTATTTAGGTTTTTTTTTTTTTGTTCTTTTTCTATATTTTATTGTACTGTACAAAAATATACTTGAAAGAAGTTTTAAAATTAAAAACAGGCTGGAAAGATATATTTTTGACTATCATAAAAACAATCTTCATAACATGTCTAACTTTCAAAATTTAGTTTTGTATGGAAACAGAGATATTAGCTTTCAAAATTTTTTTACAGATTATAATTTATTTTTACTGGCTTCAGATGTTCTTTTGTTATAGGAAGCGTAGTGAAGGAACTTTCGTTTAGATTAAACTTTGATTAAACAAAATTGTGAAATGAACTTTTTTTTAAGAAAAAGTTTTATTTTCTATGGCGTGAATGACATTCTATGGCATTCATGTCATAGCCTATGTCATTTCTACGAGTTACATTCAACTTTTTATATTTTATATTCTGTTGTATGATTAAAAAAATAATTTCTAAAGAATGAAATTGTATTAAATTTCTTTGTTTGGTATTCTAATAAAAATATGTTTTTGAAGAACAAACTTCACGTAAAAATATTTGTATAGAAATATGCACATATTGCGTTTATAGAATATAAAAAATACATGAAATTACACTTAGATGATTTTTTATTCTTTACCATAATGCAATTGCATGCCGAAACTTGAGAAGAATGTTTGCTAACAGCACACACAAACTAATTTGATAAATTTACGATATTACTTTCAGTTCTTAAAACTATAGTGACGATAAATGTGTATTTGAAAGAAGAAAATATAAATTATTTTGACATTATAAATATTTCTTTTCTTTTTTAAAAAAATAATTTTTGTGAAAGCAGCAGTGGTTTGTTGCAAACAACATCAATATTAACGTTTACATTAATGCAAAATGAATTTTTTTCAAAACCAACACATTTCAGAGAGATCTGTAGCTCTATCTAACAAAAGAAATTGCACCAAATTTGGTATAGAGGACGAATAATGACATGGTAAGTAGATTCCGTGAAAATGTTTTTTTTTGAAGATTTGTTGATGGTGGTATTTATGGCACTCTTTTATGAAAAAAGTGTTACAAGGAGGAGAAAATAATAATAACATATATATTAAATAACAGTAAAAAATGTTAAGCTTTTGATGCGAAGCAGCTTTAATTTATTAATATTCTCGAATCAACCCAGGTTCCGTAATTTCACATCGCATCATGACCATAGTTAAAATAAACAAGAATCAATAATTTAACCGAACGAACCTTTAACGTTTAAGATAAATTTATTTTAAGCACACTTATAGAGGATTTTTATTTCTACAACAAGAAGATCAAAAATAATTAAACTTAGAATTGGACATGGTTGACGCCCGATTCGTACAACAAGAAATTCTAGTGCGTCCCGTTTTTATCACCTCATCACTCCAAAATAGGAGCTTAATAATTTCTTAGGTCCCGAGATACCCCCTCAAAATTTATGCGTTTACTGAACTTTGTAACGCGGGAACTGCACCACATCCATCCAAGGGGGACTCGTATAAAAATTCCAAGCCGTTTTAGGGGCGATTCTAAAACACATGAACAAATCTGGCCTCCCACCACTTTTATTCAATACAATTAATTCTCCGGCGACGCCACGACCGTCGTTCTCAAAGGCATGTGACGGGCTCATTTCGGCGAAAAGGCAAATTCTTTTCCAGAAGCGAAGCGAGTTTTAGAACCTTTTAAATAGCAGTTTAACGTAAGAGTATGACTATTGCAATTCTGGGAAAAGAAGCAAGCCGTTATTCTAGAGGCTCTCCTGGGGGCCCGGACCCCCTAAAGCCCTTGATTTTTTTCCGATTGATTATAATTCTATGCATATAGTACGTTAAATTTAATTAAGTATTTGTTATTAATGATTAATTTTATTAATTAATGCTAATTATTTATTCAATATTTAGTTTTTTTACTGTGTTTTGTTCCCGAAAATCGTCAAAATCAAAAGAAGCATGATACAAGAATGGTGAACTTTCGACCACGGATCCCCCCTTGAAAAATTCCTGTGTGCACCATTGGTGTGAAGTTATCCGTGACAGAACTATCAAGTCAAGGTGGATACTATTCCACGCGAGATATAGAAAAGATATATAGTATCCGAGATGATTGTTATTAACTAAGAGATTAAAGGTAGGATAATTCTGTTATCTATTAGGAACTGTGTATAAGTTGAGATTAGTAATAGGCGAGAATATAGTGATTAAAGTCGCGCTTATTTGGTAATACGTAATGTGTGTTTTCTCACCTCAGATCCGCTAAGTTAAAATATTAATATTATCATTGTTAGTGTTTAAGTTAAAATCTTAATAACGATATATTAAGATCACATGACAACACCTGGTTCTTCATTCACTCCTACACCTCTTAGTCACGAAGATAACTTAGAAGTAAGGCATCACCCACGGGCGAACAGCAGCGTTTCTCAAACTGTGGGGCGCCCCCCCTAGGGAAGCGTGATAACTCTGCGAGGGGGCGTGAGCATATTGAAAAGTCGAAAATAAAAGATTATTTAGGAAACCATTAATTTATGGAAAGTAAACAAACAAGATACATTCTGATATAATAAAAAATTAAATACGCCTTTGCACTGATATAATACACTCATAAATATATCAGTAATGCACAAAGTATTTTACAATTAATTTAACAATACTAAGTTACGAAAAAGTTTAATAGTTACCAGTGACACCATGGGGGCTTGTCAATTAAAAAAATATATCCAAAAATTAATATTTATCTTGGTAATTTGTACGGTTTATAATTAATCCCTTAACTGCCGATTAAAAGTTATAGGATTCACTCCCCATTGCCACCGTTTTCTACATAAGCGCACGGATGTGATGTATTGGGAAGGGAGAAGAAGAAATAAAGAAATCCTCTGAAATAAGTAAATCCTTCGTTAACACTGTCAAGGTCTTTTTATTGCATTCCAAAGCCTTCGGAATAACTTTATGGAATACAGTACGTATGGATCGTACTTCGGAAAGACGTATATATACGTCCGGGGCACTTTGGTTAAGCAAGACGTTTATTTACGTCAATAGCGCTTAAGAGGTTAATGCCGTGCTGTAGCTTTGGTGTCAAAATATAGTATTACTGAATTCAATACATTGTTCTTGTGTGGAGGGGGCGCGATGAAAATTATGATTGAATATTGAGTCGCCAATAGTGAAAGTTTGAGAGAACACTTCCTTACAGACTATAATGACGTTTTCTCATCACACAGCTGAAAAATCGGCTTCCTTTTGTGGATAGGATAACCCCTTTCCTATGCACACGTGCATCTCTAAATATTGCGGGGTCTTGTCATCTGACATCACTCAGGCAACTTACGATCGTGAGAAAAACCAACTGTTAGACACTTGAGAGCTTGAATCTCCGACTGTAATTTGAAGTGTCAGAAAGAAACCTTCTCCATCCCATGACCATGGAGTGGAAGGGGAATTCCGTTGCAAAACACCGAAGAGAATGATTTTGTTGCCTCCTTTCTCACAAATAACATATTCTGAACATTAATGAAATACTCAATGTTTTGAATGATTTCAATATAAATGTATATACTGCATTTAATAGCTGTGACGTAAGTAAACTAGTTCTACTATTACTAAATTACTGCGCTGTGTTTTCTCTGCACAATATTTATTATAATTCTATTCAATTTCCTTTTCTGATAGAGCCAAGTTGGCATCATTTTTGGGCAACCATTTTGGCGAGTTCGGGACCCTATGGATTCTTCTTGAAATAAGTGGTCACGATCTATGACCCAAGTGGATTTTTCTCGAATGATCCGCGAGAACTATAAATAAGAAGACGCTCGCCAAAAGTAAGTTAGTGGAGACAACACATCTTATACGCTCGCGATAAGTTCCGGAAAATCATGTTTAAGCTTTAACCTTTAATAGGCCGGAACTCGGATTTAAGTATAGAAAACAAAATGCTTCTTTAAACAGCAGTTATGCGTCCAATACTAGCGTACGCTTGTCCAGTATGGGGATATGATGCTAATACCAATATTTAAATCTTAGATACTCTCCAAAATTCTATCATACGTATGATTGTCGTAGCCCCAAGATGTATGCGCAATAACGACATACGTAAAGCCTTAAAAATAAAAAAGCTTTAAATCTCATATTCAAAAAATAGCAATCAACTTTTTTAATGCTCTACCTGATACCAATAATTCAAATATGCCCAATTTAATTCCATATACTCCTTATGACAATTCTAGAAGGCCAAGAAGAATTATTCTTGATTCTTATAATCCTTCTTAATTTTCTAATTCCTGCAATACATTTTTATTGTACCATAGTAAGCTAAAATGTCACTTTTTCTTAAAATTTTTCCAATGCTAAATTCTTTCTACCCTGCTGGACAAGCGCCTCTCCATCCCAGGGCAGCCAATAGAAATTTATGTTAACTTCACCCAGCAACCAATCTCAGAGAGCAGCCTCTAAACTCTCACCCAAGCCAAATTTCCAAGCTACTTTTGCGGCGAGATGAAGAACCAAGGTCCCGCCTCCCGGATCCCATCGATCAACCAATCACCGTCATGGCACTCAGCAGAATGAAAAAACTCCACTCTCATCCAACATCGCAGACTATACTAATACGGGATTGAGGACTGTTTTACAGTCCGGATGCCCAAAAAGTAACACCTATTCAACGAAAGTAAATTAGTCTTGTTTTGTATAGCAATTAGCAGTCTTGCCTTGATCGTGAAGAGTAGATTATATTTATTAGTTCGGCTGTTGAGTAGGACGAGCGTTGCTTGTCAATAATCTTGAAAATACGTGTATTTTCGACACTGATAATTGTGTCTGAGTGCTACTGAAGACATGGAGACCTCTTTTGAGATTTATTCTGGGAATTTCACGGTGTATTTCGTGTTTCAAGGATTGCTTTTACGACAATAAATTCTCATCGCTCAGAAAGAACTGTATTGTTCCTTGCAACTGATCTGCATAAAATTCTCTCTCATACCTCGATCAACCTAACAATAGCCTTACTTATTATGCATCTGGTAATGCGAAACGCATTCTCGCTTCAGTTGTGAACAGTCTTCGAAGCTGTTTACATTGTGGCCCAAATTACTTGCATGGTTGTCGCATAAGAAATCATAAATTTCAATTTTACTTGCCTACGCGTATTTTACGCCTATTCTCGATTTGGTAAGCCACAATTCTATAAATATCCCTATCAACGGTTTTTAAAAAACTAATTTTTTAAAGGAATTTTTATTTTACATGTCATCATTAGTCTCCATAGCAAGTTTGGTGTCATTGAGGTTGATAGATCAAATTCCAGGTAACTCTGAATAGCCTCAGTTTAAAAAAAAAAATTGACGATTTAACTTTTTAATATTCATAAGCATCCTTCATATACAAAGTTGACTCTAAGAATTAAATGAATTTTTTAAAAAAATGTTTCTTTTATCTATCTTTTTCTATTAATACATGTGGGTGAGTGAGAGAGTGAATTTTGGGATTATTGGCGCAAGAGCCAATTTGGTATACATGTGGAACTGAGACTTTGTTTTGATAAATTTCAAATATAACAATAGCGTTATCATTTATTTCGATTTAGATTTCCGGCATAAGGAAAATTTTCTATGTAATATTTAATATTCTCTAATGGTAAACCAACACTCGAAAACAACAAGTAAAGTTGGCTATCCCGTTCGTTCGAAATTAATAATTTATCAACTCACTCTTTACGAATTAAAAGCAGCTGTTCTGTCATGAGAAGCAAGTACAGTCATTAGAGCCAACAGTAGACAGAGTGAAAATACAGGTTCAAGGATCGCTAATGGTTAAACAACGAAGACATTAATTTCAAATCCAGCTTCCATAAACAGTGGCCTACTAGTGTATTCAGAGCGGATAATTGGATGTAAATTAAGTCAAATGTGCAAAATTTAGCAATGAGAACTAATCATTATAATATTTCTAAAAGCTTAATTTAGATATTTCAGTAACGAAGTAAGCGTTAACCTTGTTATAAATGGTAAATAGAAAACATTTTTTAAAACGAAATTTCTTTGTTAATTTTGAAATATGTAGTGTTTGAAATAATGGGAATAGATAATTTTTGACGGAATACTTCCATATTGTCTGCATCATGTTGTAAAAGGTACCAAAAATATTTTTGTGTGTGGAATTAGTTTTAGTTTTTATATTAACTGTAATCATTTTTATTTCTACGTTTAACTAATAGAAATATATTTACTTCTGGAAGTCAAACCATCGATGTGGTAAGAATGAGAGGAAGAATGAATTGTCAAAGGGATGGGAATAAGTCCCTCTATCTCTCTGACACACACACACACACACACACACACACACACACACACACACACACACACACACACACACACACACACACACACACACACACACACACACACACACACACACACACACACACACACACACACACACACACACACACACACACACACACACACACACACACACACACACACACACACACACACACACACACACACACACACACACACACACACACACACACACACACACACACACACACACACACACACACACACACACACACACACACACACACACACACACACACACACACACACACACACACACGCACACACACACACACACACACACACACACACACACTTCATTTTATTATTTATACAATAAAAGTACTTTGTATGTTGGTTAGTATTATAATGTACAGGGAATCCAAAATAAATCTTATCAACCAAATTGTAAAATCAGGGAATGAGTAAAAAATTTGCAAATAAATTACTTTTAATTTCAGAAATCTTTTACAATTATTGAATAAGAAACATAAAAAAATCACATACCAAAATTTATTTAAAAATTGCTTTTATCGTTTTTTTTTTCTAGAAAAAATACAAAGATCTGTAACTTTTACTAACCCTTCAGTCATAAAGAAACAAATTAACGATTTACTCATAACCACATACATGACGAACACATAATTTTCATTAAACGCTTTTATTTACCCATACCTTTTACAAATATATTCAGACAATGAAAGGGCAGAGTTACAAATAAGATCAGCATTCCCTATTAAATGAATAAGATTTTTTTCTGATTTAATAATCGAACTTGATTTTTCGCTTGAAAATATCTTAACTGCTACATTCTCCGAATGAATAGAATGTTTTTTTGAAAAGAAATCCTTTTTTTTAAAACCAATTGAAATTCCATTCCAATACACTAAAAGGAAACATATGTCAGAGGAAATTGTATTATAACTGAATTTTCGACATTTTTATGTCAACATGATTTGTATATTGCTAGCTTACTTTTATGTTTCGTTTCTAAGGGGCAAAAAAAAGGGTTGCATTATGTTAATGGGCTCCTGTCATGGCTTTTGAATGAAAAGGAATATGTGTTTCGGAAAAATCTGGAATTGAGATGTTAGAAGAGTGCTTTTTCTGGTATTCGTGATTGCTTTTGCATCAATTTGTCGTTATGTAAATAAAGCTATAGAAGTAAGGATTTTCTTCTCTACACAGATTTCAACTTGAAAGCACTCTTAATAATACATTTCAGTAGTTCAAGTACAATAATTTTTTTTATTTGACTAATCTTTCATGATTTATCCAGAACCTGGAAAATCAATGGCTTGGCAAAGTGCTGATATTTAGTCTGAAGTATCTGTTATCATATACTAATCAACTGGATCTGTAACTCTCGTATACAGAATATTGTTCGCACTTTATGGCAACGATTTTAAAATTCATTTTCTTATTTGCATTTTGAGATAAAACTGGCTACCTCAGAATAAACGTCTGCTAATGTTTTCTTTTGTTTGGAATGTAAAAAAAAACGATTCATTTTAAAAATGTCTCCTAAAATTGATATATGGCTCAAAGATAAGGTAACTGCGCTTTCCTAGGAGAAATATTTGTATCAGCAAATTATAAAGTGTTGTAAAAATCTCGGTTATTGCATTTTAATAAAATGTATATTTATAATATATTAAATATGAAAGAGAAAAAATATCTAGCTGAGAGATAGTAAAAATGAAAACATGATCACGAAACTTCATCTTAAGGCTATTCAAACACAGACAACTATCAAGAAAGTGAAGCCCCTTAAGGTAACCGACTACGTTCGGAACCGTGATTTTAAAAAAGCGCATAAATGGATAATTTTCATGATATTTAGTGTCACTTAGATTAGAATACATGCATAAAATGGTTTTAAGGAGATTTTCACAAAGAAAATTATTTAAATATGATATTTTGGCAAAAAATTAACTTAGAATAATCTTTTTTCCAAGTGTTCTCCTTTTGTGAAAAATGCTTCTAAAATAATAATATTTCACTTATATAAAGTAAAGACATCTCCAGAGAGTCTGAACTATGATTTTTGAAAAATTCACATTATTTTCAGAGTTATTACCAATAGAAATAATTATCGGCGTTTTTTTTTTAACATTGCTCCCCTCTGTTGTCGTATATAAAATATGGAAAAAAGTCACGCCTCTAAGTTATATTGTTCAAAAATTCCAGTTGAGCCTCTGTAAAGAGGTCCCAGCTATATACAGGCAAAATATTATTATAATAGAAGCATTTTTCATGAAAGGATAATGTTTTGAAAATTGGTCTCATTCTAAGTTCATTTTTTGTCAAAATATTGAACTTAAATAATTTTTAATTGTGCAATAATATTTTTAAGACAATTTTATGTACATTTTCTAATCTAAGTGACACTAAATATCATAAATATTATCATTCATACGCTTTTCCAAAATCACGGTTCCGATTGATTGATTAAATATTAACGTCGCACTGTTCAGCTATACGAGGGCTTTTTTGGCGACGGAACACGTCATTTTGAACCATGGTCAAGTGAAGTGGGTGACACCTGAGCTGGCACCCCCTCTCCTAACTACCACACTAACGGGAGGACGTTTCAGCTCTCGACAGATTTAACGTGCATCGCTGCCCTACATGGCGGGTCTTTAGTGGTACTAGGCTCGAACTCGTGACAAAGCAAGCCGTGGTCCGATACCTATACCACGCGGCTACCGCAGCCACATCACGGTTTCAAACGTAATCGGATACCTTAAAGAAAAACTTCTAAAAGAAAATCCGCCAACTGAAAGATTTATTGCATCGAAACCAGGATTTCTTCCGGAAATGCAATTAAAATCATTTATAAGGATTGAAAGTTAAAATGGATGTTTAAACCTGACATTCGTCTTCTTTTTTTAAAACATAGCGCTGAAAGAAAAGCAAATTTTAGAAAATTATATAAAAAAACCTCTTAAATGTTGAAAAATGGAAATTTGCGGTAACACTGAAAAATATATTGGTATATTTAAGTGTGTTGAGTGACTGTAACAAAGTAAGATTAATTTTCTATTGCTCAACTTATGGGAAGGACTGTACCAAATGCCTTCGCCAGTTTACAATAAAGTTCCCAAATGGATTCATGATAGTTGTAAGATTTTCAAACAATGGCAAATTGAAAGTCACAAAAGGCACCTGCAAAATCAAAATTAATTCACTCTACTATCAGCAGAATATTTTGAGACCAATTTTTGCAGAAAACATTCTCACCTTACATGGAAAGGGCATTAATGAAGTTGAGCTTCATATGGACAAAGCCTCTAGTCACATGTCTAAGTAAACTGCCCCTTTTTCAACAAAGAAAGAATCAGAAACGGGAATAAAGTGTATCCCATTTGATGAAATGCGTTTAAAATAACCCCACGCTTCTGCAATGGACTTTTTATGCTTTCAGTTTTTTAAAACCAGCCTTAGGAAAACGGCATCCAAGGACACTGAACGGACTTTGGAAAACGGTTCAGAAGGTATGGAGTAAGATTTACATGACAGTACTACGAAAAAGTTTACTATCATGAACTTTCGAGCTAGAGCTATTATCAAGAACCGACCGACCGACCGGTCCCACACTTGTTCCATGGAACTTAATTCAGGGGAGAATATTGGGACCAATCCATCAGAGTGATATCTTTTCTTTCCAGTAGTTGCTGAACATCAGCAGTCCGGTGTGGCAATGCTTTGTCCCCCATTAACCCTTTAACGGGCACAAAGCTAAAATACACTTTTCTGTGATAAAGTACTCGATAAATATAATGTTCTGATTCTCTATAAACACTATTTAGTCACAAAAAATAGCTGATCAAGGGTTTTATTCTTGGGTGGTGGCTAGACGTTATAGCCACTGCGCATTTACGACATTTAACTTACTTTTCAGGACAGAAAAAGAAATCATTTTACAATAAACTTTTTAATGAAAAATTAACACTCATGCTAATAACTATTTCAATAGCAATTAAATACAAAATAGAAGTGCAATAAAATAATTATAGAATAATTGTACAACACAGAATACTTAGAATATACATTGAGATTGGTATATATCCATAGTTTATATTTTAAATAAGCCAGCTCAGGTGTCATCCTCGTCACTTGACCATGGTTCAAAATGATGAGGTTCGTCGCCAAAAGCCCTCGTGTAGCTGAACAGTGCGATGTTAATATTCACTCACTCACTCATTCAGTTAATTAATAATTTTTTTGAAATCTTTTGTTTTCGACTTTTTAATATGCTCACATCCCCTCTTAATTATCACGCCCTCTACGGGGCGCCCCACAGTTTGAGAAACGCTGCATTACACCACTCTAAATAGTGCCACCGATGCCCAACTTTTAAAGGGATGCGCGGGCCAATAGGCCACTTTTGTGAAGGCATCGGGCCACAGTAATTTGCGACTCTTGTCACCCCGATACTTTACACAGTTTTTGAGAAATGACGCTCGCTTACTGGTATCGAGCATTTTTTGCTTGCAGGATGATATAAGGTTCATCCACTGTAGTTTTCCTAGGGAGGTCTCCACCAATTTTGCTAACAGCTGTATTTATGGGTTGGAATTCTTTCCAAGCGTGCAAAACGACACTTTTGTTAATTTTGAACTCATCAGCTACATCGGTCAAACTACGCCTCTCCTCCAGCTTTCCGATCATTCTTCCAGGTGAGAAGTCGTTCAGGTGAGTCGTTCTAGCCATATTTCACGAAAGAACTCTCATTTGCTGCGAATGTCTTTAATTTCGCTTCCTTTCTTTCTTTTATAGTAGTTTTGAGCTGTGCGCACGGACCGTACGCCTTTTGCGTACACTCACGTTGCCCATAACGTTTTGCTCTTGAAATTTGCATGCGTATTACTTTTCTACTGAATGGCGTGTTTATTGTACAGTTCCCATCACACCTTTTCAGCAATTTCATGCCTATCGACTTAAGACTTGAATTGTTGCTTAAGTTTTGCACACCAGTGTTATATTCTTTAATTTTGAAATTAGACGCAAATAACGAGTCGAACCTTAAATTTTACAGAGCCGGGTATATACGAGGGTTGGTGCATAAGTTATGGCAACTATTTTTTTTTCTTGTATATATGTGAATGGATCACAAACGTATATGTGTCGTGGGGAATTTCTGCAGGCATAGCGTGTTTACAAAAGAACCTATGGCTCTGTGATAGCTGGTAGTAGCGCAGCGAGGGCTGTGAAATCAGTCACTTGGCGAGTGTCGTGTGATGGAAGTAACCCGTGTTGAGCAGAAATCTTACATCAAAATAGCCGTTCTGTGAGGGAAAAGTGCGATGAAATTTTACAGGTAATTAGTGGATGCCCTTGGAAATAATGCCTTACCATACCGTACAGTAGCATGATGGGTGTACTGTGTACTGTGTTGTCATTCTTTTGCACCGTGAAGGCCATATTGTCCTGCATACTACCGTGACAAATTAGTGTATTACGATATTTCAGTGCTATTCATTGTCCACACATGTAGTTAGCACTTTGTCCTTTCGTCTGTATATGTCACATTTTCCAACAACACTGGTATCTTCAAGAAAAAAAAAACAGTTGCCGTTATTTTTGCCCCAGCACTCATATATATATATATAATATTTACAACTTGCTTAACTTTCCAATAACTTCTTTAATTTTCTTATTCTAGCAAAATAAACCCTAACTTTTTGAAAAACTTTGGAGGTAATGAAACTTGATGTTTAGGAAATTAAATGAAGTTTCTAAAAATTTTTGGAAAGTTTAGTCAGCGAAGAAAAACTTTTTGAATATTTTAGAAGCAAGTTTTTTTTTCAAAATTAAGACTAACCATTGATAAGCTTGAAAGAACAACGAAAACTCAATATTTTTAAGATGAACTAAGTAAGCAAGAAATGATTTATTATGGATTTTGAACGTTGCGAAATTTTAGAAATTCTTTTTGTGGTTACGAAATTTTCTGCCAAAATTTAATATTCATAATACCAATCAAAATTCTTAGTCGGAAAGAAAATTCTAGTTTATTATTAAATCGAAGTGCTCTTTTATTATCATATTTGATTGGATCCTCAATAATTCTCTATTTTCTTTAATATATAGATATTTCAAAGAACAATTTTTTAAAAGTAAAATTAGAAATCATTATTAATTTATAGAAAATTTCTTTTAAATTAACAGTTTGGGAAATAGTCTCTGCTTTAAATAAATCTGAACAAATTACGATACTCCTGCATTAAAGTACATATAATATAAATTTACTTTAAGTGTCCTTCAGTTTTAAATATGAGAAATTGAACACATACAAACGGACTTGAAATTTCAAAATTTTGAGAAAAACTTATTTTAAGATTTTACCGATACTTTTATTGATAATCCAAGAGCTAAACTTATAGTACAAAATCCTGCTTTACATGAATGTGATATTATTTCTTCTTTTATCTCATCGAATTCTTCAAGTTTTCTTTTTGCAGTTTCATTTTTTTCTGATGTTTTTTGATTTTTAGATATTTTTCACTTTCTGTCCCAAAAAAGCTGTTTATTTAAGTACTTTATGTGATAACAGGGCAAGTTACTATCTTAAACAAAATTCGTAACAGTACAGAAAAACAAGAAACATTAAAAGCGTCAAATTCTAAAGCTTATTCAAATGCAAATACAGCTCAAGAGTTCCAATGACCCACTTGACTGTTGCCTATTTTTCAATCATAAGAAAAAAGGCAAGTACGAGAGAAATAATAACATATGTAGAGCATTAATTGAGATATGTATTCGCCAGTTCTTTAAATGCCCATTAAACTGAGGAGTGTTTTAAGGAAAAAAAACGAAAAATTCAAATTCTGTTCTTTTTATAAACAGGAGTGTGAGGCATCGTCGGAATGATAAAAATCTTTAAATGTTAAATGACTTTTAAAAAAGTATAATTCGGACTTTTTATTCAAATTTCAAAATTTCAGTAACCTTAGAAGGATTTAAAAAAATTTAGGTGACTTGAATTGTATCAAAGGCAGATAAGAATTGTGATGACCTTATTTATTGACCCTTATCAGGGGTGTAACTGAGCTGCGCTTAGTTTCAGGCAAGCTTTGATCCCCCTAAAATCCTGGTCCCACCACGATGCGGGGAGTTGCGGTGGTGCATGTTACGTCACTGCTCTTTATACAATCGTTTTATTTTGACAACAAAGTTGCGATTTATTGATAAGATAAATAAACAATGGGTAATACATTTTTTATGCAGTTAAAATCTTGGAAGTGTAAATTCATAAAATACCAAGAAAATTTTATAACAACTCAATTAGGATGCATTCAATGCCTCATTTTGCTGTATTTGAAAAAAAAACTACCATTACTTTAATTATATATTACTACCCTTCCAATTTGTATTAAATATTATTCCATTGTAATGAGCTAAGAGGTAGAAATAACATTTAATTAAATATTACTGATAATATTTATTTATTCAATCAACATTTTGATAAATGTCAACTATATTCCATCATTAAATTCGAATGCATACATTGAAATTCGGCGTCACCAGATTGGAAATGGATGTTTCCAAATGCAGTAATGAGTTTCGACACTGAGAATGTCAATTTCAACTCCAGTTTGCATAAGCATTGACTTAGTCAATACTGTTGCATACGTTCTCTCTCCATTCTCATTTTCTAATAGAATGTTAAGCATTCAAAATTCACACACACCTATCCAAAGTTGTATGTTTAAAATATTTTAAAAAACTCTATAATGCACATAAATAAGTTTTAGCAAGTTTGATTTTATGAGTGAATGATATCAGAATCGTAACTGTTTTTGTAATATTCATTCGAAATAAAATATGATGCTTAACGGGTATAATTCAAATGCGGTAATATAATTTAAATAAAGATTACGATATGTGGTATATATCCCTGAATCTGGGATTTCTACATTTTTTGATCAGGAAAAGATAATTTATGCTTTAATTCATTGAAATATGCTGTATGAGTAAAGTTGTAACAATGGGCTATTCTCTATCCTTTCTAACTGAGGTTTTCTTCATTTCAACCAAATAGGCACTTTAAGTTAACTAGGCACTTAGCTAACGCCTTACTGCCTAATAAGATACAAATGGTATGATTTTCAGTTAATGTGGTAGATGATTGCGGTGGACCATGCTGTCGCATATTGATTCGTGTGAGTGGATCATGTATCCACATTATCATATTAATAATAGGAATTCAGTGTTCGGACTTTTTTGATTCCTCTGGACTCTGGGATTGCATTTCAACAAGTTAAGTAGAAAAATTTACTTATTCCCTTTAGCGTGTCTTACATATATTTTTAGTGTTTTATTATGAAAAGTAAACTATTATAATTACTTAACTGTAGTTTAATCACTCTCCCCTTCCCTCCGGTAATTTAAACAATAAGCGAGATTTTCACCTCAAACAACATGAGGAGGAGGTCTCGTGAGAAAGCAAAATCGATTCGAAAAACTTTTAAGTAAAAATTATTTAAAAAATAACACGAATAAGAAGAATATTTCAGCAAAAATGTCAAATATATATCTCTAAAGATACAGCTAATACTGTTTTGATTAAATATTTTTTGGCTGAATTCATTGATGTTTCCAGATTTAATCTCATGGTAAATTTACTTATTCTATTTTTGACATGTTATATATACTCTACAGAGGACATCTGAATAAAAACAAACAGTAAAATAAACTTTTAGGAATGAACTCTTCTTTTTAAATTTTTGTTTCTGAAATTTGCATTTTAAAGACATTAAGCTGATAAAAATAAATATTTATCTTAAATTATTTATATTCATGATTTTTCCTTAAGCTTATATTTAAAAATACGATGGTTGAAAAAGAAGTAAAGATTATTTTTCGGTGAAAGGAAAAAGATTAACAAATTTCGTTGAATTAATATACTCTAAAAAACAAACATACAAAACAGTTACGTTTTACTTACATGATCTTGAAGTACAATTTAAGCACTAATGAATTAGAAGTTTTAATTTAAACTTGGCGTACAGTTAGAGGAACTTCATTGCTTTGTAACATTTACAGTGAGCATACCGTTACTCATACATCTGTTTTCAAATAGTTTTAACGACACTTACTTCAGATGTGCAGTAGATGATAAATGCTCGTAGTTTATTTTAACAGACAGTGGTGAAATGTTTCGAAAATTAGTGAAATAATTCATTTAAACAAATGACTAACCAACGGTAAAATTATTAAAAATTTAAAAACTTCGGAAAATATAAATTGCCGAAGAAAACGATTAAAGAAGTATGTAAAAGGACTTTTGAACCATATGGAGAAAGCGTATTTTTCTTAATATCACTTGCCCTTTTGAACTACATATCACTTGCCAACTGCGCTTAATCCTTGGACAAAAATGAGATTTGTATTATCTATCATCCTTCAATGGCTTTGCATGTTTTGAAATTTTCTCAAGATCTAGAAATTGATGCTGTAAGGTACCTGATACAATAAAATTTTGCTTAAAAACATTGTGAAGAAATGAAGATTCTAAAAGAGGCAAGATTGGTTAATATGCTCTAAATATCAAGAAAATATGCAAAAACTATGCTTGAAAACTGTGATGGGCACAAAATGTATACATGCGGATGCATTAAATGCGAAAAGAAGATGAAAAAAATTCGTATGGAAACTTTAACTCTATGAGATGATGAAAAGAATGCAGAAATATGCTTAAGGTATCCGAGACTACGTTCGGAATTGTGATTTTGCAAAAGCGTATAAATGGATAATTGTCATGATATTTAGTGTTACTTAGATTAGAAAACATATGGAAAATTATTTTAAGAATATTATAACAAAAAATTATTTAAGTACAATATTTTTACAAAAAAAATTAACATAGAATTACTAATTTTCAAAAATTCTCCTTTTATGAAAAAAATTCTTCTATTATAATAATATTTTGCCTAAAACTTAGTAGTGGATTTATCCATATTTTACTCAACAGAGGGTAGAAATTTTAAGAAAAAAACGCCGATAATTATTTTAATTGGTATCAACTCTAAAAATAATGTGATTTTTTCAAAAATCCTAGTTCAGTCTCTTTGGAGAAGTCTTTACTTTATATACGAAAAGTATTATTTTTTATAGAAGCATTTTTTATAAAAAGGGAACGTTTTGAAAAAAGGTTATTCTAAGTTAATTTTTTGCCAAAATATTGTATTTAAATGATTTTTTTGTCACAATGTCCTTAAAACCATTTTATACATATATTCTAAGTGACACTAAATATCATGAAAATTATGAATTCATGCGCTTTTTTAAAATCACGGTACGAACGTAGTCGGATATCTTAAGCCAAAAATTTGCTTACAAGTAAATGACAAGAATATTGTCTGAAAGGGGTATTTGATGTTTAAATTTTTTTGCTAAAGTGCAGTACAAAATAAATAGATAATGTTCCCTCAGACAGTTAAAATTCCTACAAATTTTTTTCCTACATAGAATGAGGCCGTTGGTAAGATTTTAAAAAAATTGCTCCACTGTTCAATAAGTATGTTTAGAACTGTTTGGTTTGACATCCTCCGTTCTACTGTCAAAAACAACTGTCTTTGTAGCTAAGTAACATCATCTGCTTTCAGCCAATGAGCTGTTAACAGGAAATGCCTATCATCAATTTTATATTAGCATGTGGATGACCTGTTGATAGCACAGGGCATGTGATGGTCATGTCGACTTTTAATATTCCCTGATTCTTTGAATCGATCCCGCAGCTTTGGAATGAAACTTTTTGATATTTCAACAAAGTACACTACACTTAATTGTGTTTTTCTGGATTACAGACTCTAATTTTTTTGCCAAGTCATATACTTCTCTCTCTCTCTCTCGGTAAATTATTTTGTTGTGACATTAATCAACTTTTAATAAAAAAAAACTTCTTGAAAATTTTGTATGCTACAACGGAGACAGAAAAGGAAGATTTTAGAAAATTACGATTTTCGCACGTATCAATTCTTTTGGTTTTGGTATCGCAGGCTTTCATTTGCATTTGAAGTGTTCATCTTCTGTATACTGAAACAATTAAGACTTCAGATTTTTTTTATGATAATTATTAGTAGATATCGTTGCAAAATTTTATTTGAACCCTATGCTCCCATGACTTTTTTAGAAGTGTAGCAATACGCTGTTAAGTATCCGTCTCTTCCCAAATTATGATTAAGCTCCATTTCGATTAACAGGTAGTAAGTCAGATCTTTATTCTTCAGCAATATAATCTCTCTCATATTCAAACTTGTTAAAAAACATATAATATAAACAAAAAAATTAGATCAATTCCTACTTAGGTTAACAAAGAAAAATTTTATTTTGTAATTACTTTTTATCAAATAATTACAATTATTATATATATATATATATGCATATGGCAGAATTTAAATATTAAATGGCCATTAATTTTATTAATTATCATTGAAGTATCGTATTGACATCCAAAATGCTCGTATATATAAAATTTCATTTCAACTCAATACTTTAAAACGGGAGGGGAAAAAAAAAAAGAACTTTTTAAAGTTTTGACTCAACGTGACTGTATCTCTAATTTTTTAAATAATCAATTTTAGTCAGTTAATTTTCATTAATTGTAATGAAATTATCATATTCACCCAAAACAATCGTGTATATAAAATTTCAGCTCAAATGAGCTCTTTAAAATGTGAGGAAAAAGAACCCTTTTAAATTTTTGACATAAGTCATCAAAATGGTTGTTAAGACACTAAAAATAATGCCAACGTGGCTGTATTTGTAATTCTTCGAATAATTAATTTTAATCAATGCATTTTCATTAATTATAATTAAATTACCGTATTGTCATCCAAAATAATCGTGTATATAAAATTTTAGCTCAATTGAATGCTTTTAAAAAGTATTTTGCTAAAGTTAGAAAATTAGAACAAGATATATAGAGATATGGAACTAATAGTAGAATTTGAACAATGTATAAAATACAAGACTTTAATTAATATGCAAATAATTATTGTACATAATGTTGAAAGTACGCAAAATTCATGTGTATAGTTATGCCCAACCCGATAGATTTCGAAATTTGTCATTGTTTCAGTTATGTATCTTTAATTAATACAGCGTTTCTCAAACTGCGGGGCGCGCCTCCCTTGTGTGGGGAGCGTGACAACTCTACGAGGGCGGCGCGAGCCTATTGAAAAGTCGAAAACAAAAGATTACTTACAAAAAAAAACTTATTAATTTACTGAAAGTATACAAACAAAATACATCCTGACATAATAAAAAATAAAATACATTTACACTAATATATTATTCTTATAAATGTATCAGGGCTACATAAGGTATTTTATAATTAATTGGGGGAGAGAAGGAACAAAAAAGCAAATAATCTTCAATAAGTAAATCCTTCGCAAACATTGTCAAGGTCCTTTTCTTGCATTCCAAAGCTTTCGGAATAATTTTAAAGGATAGCAGTTCATAGAAACGCATATATACGTCCGGGGCTATTAAAGCTTTGGCTGAGTGAGGCGTATATATACGCTGGTGACACTTAAGAGGTTAAAGTCATATTGTAACATAAGCGCCAAAGTATGACTGAATTTACTACATTGTTATTGTATGAAGGGGGCGAGTGCGATGAAAATTATGGATTGAATATTGGGCTGCGAATATTGAAACTTTAAGAAGCACTGAATTAATATTTATATATGTATATATATATATATATATATATATATATATATATATATATATATATATATATATATATATATATATATATATATAGAATGATTTACTCTATTCATTTGTGAATATACTGTATTTTTAATGATTTACTCTATTCATTTGTGAATATACTGTGTTTTTAATGTGAACATTCGGTTTTTAGAAATTTTTAGTTTTGAACTTTCGGATTTTTAGCTTGAACTTTCAGATTTTAACTTGAACTTTCAGATTTTTTAACTTGAACTTTCAGATTTTTTAACTTGAACTTTCGGATTTTAACTTGAACTTTCGGATTTTTAACTTGAACTTTTTGATTTTAGATAATTTTGATTTGAACTTTCGGATCTCAAATATTTTTGATTTGAACTTTCGGATCAGAATTTATTTTCTACCTTTACAACTATTTTAAAGATGGGTGCATCATCTTGGAAGTTTGAGGGTTCACTTATATTATGTACTAAATTGTTTCTTTTTAAATTTTAATATTGCAATATCTTTCGGAATGTGATGGCGAATAGTTTTATTTTCAAGTATAATGATTTAATTTTAACTTTTTAATTTAAAGTATAATGGTTTAATTTTAACTTTTTTAATTTTTAATTTTTTAATTTTTCTGAAATTTGAAAATTTTCCAATTAAATTACCAAGTTGCAATAGGGGAAGGTTGGCGCCATCAAACTAGTTTAACCCCACTTATCGGTCCTAAGTCCGAGATTGCACTTGGATATTTTATAAATTTTTATTTTATTTTATAATTTTTAATTTTATTTGAAAATGATGGAACATTATCTTTTATATTCGCCATTGATATTCTGAAGTGTTTTGGTATTTTGGGATTCATATATTTCAATTTTTAAATTGATAATTGTGATTGTTTTTATATATTTAAATATATATATATATATATATATATATATATATATATATATATATATATATATATATATATATATATATATATCATGTTTCTAATTGTATATGACTGTAAATCTAGCAGAAGGTGTCTCTCTGATTTGATAGCAATTCTTAGTGTTGTATCTATCAAAGAATGAACAAAATATACCTAGACATACCGATAAGTAGGCTGACTCTCAGACCGTGGGTTAAGATTGCAGAATCAAACAAATTATATATTACAGGGTTGAAATAAAATTAAAAAAATATTGTAAAAAAGTAAAATAAATTAAAAATACAATTAGATCATCATGTTTTAAGAGTGTCAAAAAGTAATACACTTAACTCATAGAAAATAACTATTAAAAAGGAAATCACGGTACTACATATACTAATGTAATTTATTATAAATGTATTTTTTAATATAATAGGCAATTTGTTTTAATACACTAAAGTATGAAAAACACATTTAATTTCTTAGGAAAAAAAAGAAAGTATCAGGAAAAGAACCAGATGATAACGCAAAGTTAAATGTCACCGACATCTGTGATTAAGTAAATAAAATAAGATGTAAGGATTCTCAGGGGTGTTAAATTTCTCTAGAGGGCTGAAAATATAAACAATTTTCAAACAAGTATAATTCTTTTAAATTTAAATTAAATAATTCGAATCTTTTACACATATTATTTATAACGGAATGGGGCTTCAGAAAAGTATAAAATGTTTAAAATATAACCCTAATTTTAAAATTATAAGCATATGAAAAAATTCTGTAATAAATATTAAGTAATTTTTGCGTTGCGTCCGCTATTTTCAAAAATGGTAGCCTCAATTAGATGATGCTATTACACACAGTTTCATATGGTCTGTAACAGGCTTAAGGCAATTTTTATAATGTCGTGTGTTTTCTTTGGCCTTTTCGAGCATTCTATTGATATTTTCCTCCAGTTCTGTGTTGAAATCAAGCAGTTCTTTACAATGGTTCTTGATAGCCTGAAGTTCAACTTCCTGTTCTTTTGGATCCACGTGAGCTCTGGAAACTTCATTTACATTAAGTTTGTTGCTCATTTCTGGAATTTTTGTAATGATATGTGCTTCCTCTACCTATCGTTACAGCCATGAACACTGATTTGCATATGACGTTATCTATTTATTTCGTACTGCACTTTAGAAGAAACATCAATATATAGTCTAATCACTAACGTAAGATGAAAAATTTGTGTAACTTCGTTAAGTCCATGTGTTCCTCTAACTTTTTTTGAACAGTTTATTAGTTCATGCACACACTGGCTTTGAGATTTGTATTGGAATGAGTGCTGGGGATGAAGCATGCAATTTTTTATAACGTGGATTACACGTGGTTAGAATGCTAGTAAAAGTAAGTACTTTTCACGATGAAGGAAGTAAGATGGAAATATGACAGATATTTCACCATTTGTGAATATAGGGCTTATTGTTGGTGCCCGTTTAACAGGGACCTCTATTTCGAGAAGACAAGATGATCTTTATTTAGACCAGTATACGCAATGAGACAAAAGATTAAAAAGTACACAGAGAAAAATTCTAACAATAGATCTTAAATAGCTTTAAAAAGAATTAATAAAAATTGGAATAAAAGAGAAATCAGGAAAAAAATTTTGTGCCTGGATGTCAAGTGGTAAAAAAAAGTCAAAAAAAGTTAACCAGACTTGAGAAAATGGAGAAATAATTTCGCGGTCAAACGTTAATAGGAAGATGAAGAATATATAGAATGAGAGAGAGGAAAGCAACAGACCAAAATAGGGGGGAAAGTCCCAATAAAAAAAGAAACTGTCGATTAAATGATAAAGTCAACAAGAAGGTAAAATGGGATAAGATATTCCCAAAGCTAAAACACGATTAAAAACAGTTCACCCTCGAAAAGTGGAAAGGAATCAAATTTCATAAAGGCGTCAATGGATGTAAAACCATTAGATTCCAAAAGGATAAATAGTGAGTGATTCAATATTAACGTCACCCTATTCCACTTCTCTCGAGGGCTTTTGGCGATGGACCTTGTAATTAAGAACCATAGTCAA